>PVQB02000802.1:0-32503 GCA_002980475.2 Fusarium beomiforme | reverse complement strand
AGCTTATCGTGCACGTTATTTGGTATTACTTATTAATAAATATATATTTCTTTATTATAAGTAAGTTTATTATTGTATTAAACTTTCAAGCCTTTTAGATTAGTTATTTATTAATTTATTCTATAATTATTAAAGATATAATACTAATTGTATTTATAAGTTATATAAGGCTTTATATATTAAATTATCATTAAAAAAAATAAGGTATTTTATTGGTTAATAAAATATATTTAAATGTGTGTTTATACAACTTTTCCCCATATTTATAGTAACGGTTTATTATTAAATCCTTACAGCGAACTTAGTTAACATGAAGGCCATCCTTCAGGGTACCCATTTGGGTCGATACCGCAGTCCTTGAAGTGAGCGAGGAAATGACTTCGGCATGTAATTCAATTTATACTGAAGATCCATATGACCCGGATCGGGACTCAGCTAAACACATCAAGTATTGAAATATCCTCAGAGATGATCATCGTTAGTATCGTCTTCTGTTCGAAGCACAAGAACATATGTGACAAAATGGGGGCTTCCTCTCCAGTATCGCATCCGCAATGGTAAAGCTGCCTTATGTCAATAGGCTAGAAATTTCCAATGGATAAGATATTAACCGGAAGGAAGATGCTATGCCATTGACCGAGACTACTACACATCTTTGCGAGTAGTGATGTTGGCGCCTCATACTTGGGTAGACGCTTCCCATATGTACGCAACACCTAATTTTGAACTACTAGTCGAGTTCTTATATAGGCTGCTAGTGGAAATACATCTACAGGGTGCAATTCTGCGAGAAATAAAAATCCAGTGCTATCGACCTTGAAGCTACGCCAAACTCAACATATCTTCCCGTGAGCGAGCTTCAGTCATCGAATCGATTCAAAGCCTGCAAACACTCACCCTTGATGCGAGCGGGAAGAGAAAAGGGACAGGTTGGCTTCCTGAATTTAGAAAAGGCGCGACTGATATAGTTTTGACCTGCAATCAGCATTCCTCCATGCGTGGGGTTTTGAGCATCTCACTATTGCCTTTCCTGAATTTGCATTAGAGTCACTCAGTTTAGGAAAGTCCTTGGTGCCAAACAGCATGAATATTAAAGAAAGCTAGGTTTGACTGGAGCTACATTTATGGCAGGAGAACTCGAGCAATATCTGGCCCATTTCAAGGGTCAATGCGATATTATCTTGGAACTCCCGGAATTGCTTAGTGGTACATGGGCAGAAGAAACCACTTATTTGCGTAGTAATTCAGGAGTCTTGACTATTGTTGTTGATCCCCGTGGCGCCGAGTTCTTTGATGAGCAATTTCTGAGTACTTGGAGTCCCGAGGAGGAAAGGATGCTGAACGAGTGTCTTCAGAAAGCAATTTCTTCCAACCCTCTCAAAAAGAATATCTAGTACAGCAATAAATCATTACAAATTCCCAAGGGTGCACCAGAGTCTGCACTGCCGAATTGGCCGCGTAACAAATGATTTCGGGATTATAATTTTAGATACGTAAGAACGACACTCTGTAGCCTCTGCTTATAATTATATTTGTATGATGGGACTGAGTAACTCCTTGGGCATTCATAGTCTGATCAGATCTATAAAGAGCTTGTTACAAGACTACTTAAACAAATAATGCACCATTAAGTAAACTGTCTCAATGTCGGCAACACTACCTGGCATTGACAATATCCAACCATCTAAGTTTTGAATTTTCAATTTGCTGCATGTTTGCAAGATCCCGTTCCCAAGTGGTTTGCTATCCCACGCACCCTCTTCAATCCCCGGTGAGTCAAGAGTCATAGAGCCAACAAGGTCATTGCTCTTTGAGAATAAGGAGATTTCGCGGATTTCCAGTTGAGCCTGGCTACGCGCAAAGAATGGTAACCTATCCTTAAGATTGCCAAGTTTTATGGAGGCTGTTAAGGCTGCAGCCGTCGTGGCCAGTGCTTGTCTCGGTTTGACCTGAGTCGTAGTACTTTCTTTAACTTTCGAACTGAAGGCATTCCATTCATTTGGAAAGTCATTTTTTAGATCCCACATGGCCCAGAAGCCGGTATCACGTCCTTCTGCTTGAGTTGTTTTGGTCATGTTCTGAATAGACTGGTTTGCTGCAGCGCGCAGACAAGGCCCGCCATCTAGTGCCGTGTACTGTACATGCAACAGCACGTCGCTGATGGTCTCATAATCGAATCGTTTAATTTCTGTCGGCAGCTCCAGATGCCACTCAGATATCGCTCCAGCCCCTTCAAAGGGCATGTACCTGGGCCCATTAAAGTTCAATTCAAATACACCAGCATCCTGTACGCCAGAGGAAACAGCAATCGAAGTGGTTGGTATACGGTCTGTCCGGAAAGACTCCTCGTTTTCTGAGCTTGAGGGGTCATACTCAGTCGCGGTTGATGCACTTGAAGACACACGGTACTTGTGTTGGAGCAGGGTAAGTGTGGCATTGACACCGCTATACGGAGCCATAACGGCGGGGATCGAAATTGAAAGAGAGCGTATTCGTCGCATATAATGCCCTGGGAAATCCATGTCATATAAGGATTCCCGTAGCGAGATGGTCGTGCTGCCTGTTACACGCAGACGTAAGAGTGACTGGGGGTCAATCTGTCTCAAAGAAAAGGTCTTGGTGATCTCAAAATCGTAGGACCGTTCCTCCATATGCATAGCCTCCAACCTCCTCAAATCCAGCTGAAGATAGTCTGCAGCGTGAAGTCCGTCTCGGCTAGCATCCCAGTAGCCTCCTGGTTTCAGAAAGGACACTTTACGGCCCTGTTGGAAAGACAATGCACTCCCGACCCGACGTGCAGACGCCATTGCAAGTGTATAGGCCTGAAAGTATAGACTTCGTACGCTCTTCTCCATCCAGCCGTAGAGCTGCTCATTGGTGTATTTTGTTCGATACCAGAGTTCAATCTGGGCGGATTCTTGTGCCTGAGACTTCTGTATTTCGATATCATGAAGTGCAGCAGCAACCCTGATCTTTTGAATCTCAATTTGCTTGTCGATGCTCTTGATCTCACGGCCTCGGATGTTGGCTTGTAAGCGTCGCTCTTGCAACTGTCTTGTCAGCTGAGCCTTGCGGCCAGCCCTAGATCCTTCATCTGATACAAGCATGGCTGCCATCTTAATAGCCGCAGAGCCTGCCTGCATCATGCTGCTTATGCTAGAACCTCCCGTCGATACACTCACTCCAACACCCAGAGGGGCTGCGTAAGATTGTATCTGAGGAAACATGCAGAAGGGGGCAACAAGGCCGTCGATTCCGGTGGCGACAACGTTGAGAAGACTAGCGGCGGTTGCCATGTCCATTTCCATCTTTTCATAGGAACTCATCTTCAGATCATCATGCGTAGGTTCTTCAATGGTCTGCTCAATATCCCTCCAAGACTCTTGATCAGATGGCATGCGGGATTTAGATTCTCCTATCAGCTGAAGGAAGAATGCCAACTGGGCTTCTTGGTTCTCACGATTTAGCATGAGTGACTTGACTGTCTGTTGCGCCTCCTCCAAATGGTTCTGCTTCATCTGGATCATCATATTCTGGATAGCCGTTGTATGTTGAGCCCGCATTATGGCAAACGTCTCCACTTCCTTTTTTTCTACTGCTGAAATGAACCTCTCTCCAAGGGCGCGAAGCTCATTACAGAGCTGAAAAGCTTGTGACAAGAGGAGCTCAAGTCTCTGGCGAGGAAGGGGGCTATCGAGATCACCCATGACCATGGCCAAAGCATCAGATGCATTGACACCTTGCTTGGCGAGAGACATAAAAGCACCAGGGTCAATCGGCGGTTCCCGCAAGGCATAGGATACTAGTCGTCCTTGAATGTCTCTTGAATTACGGATGTTGAAAAGTCTCTCGTGAACCAGACTGCGCATCTGCCTGAACTTTGGATTAAGGGGAACGCAGAAATAGGGTGTCCGTAGAAAACAAACAATCTTTTCCTTTCTGAAGTCAGTCTCTGCGTGACTCACGTCCCCCTTTGTCGGGTCTTCAAGCTCTACCGAGAATGGTAAATCCAGTGTAAAACTGCTGTCACCCTTATTCATCCCAGGTTGGTCGTTGAGCTTCTTGTCGAATTCTTCTTCATCTTCCATGAGCTGCCTAAATGTCTTTGGGCTAGCCTTACAATTTCCCAGCTGAGGGACCTTGGGTGGCTCTGGACCGAGCACATGTGCTGCTTCGATATAGCGTTGTGTTGCCAAGGGCAAACTCTCGAGGGTTCCTTTTCGGAAATGCACGTCACCTGCGGCAATGAGGATCTCGGCGTACTTCATTACAATCCATTTCATGTAAGCCTGAGGGCGACCTCGAGCTGTAGCATGTACGAGTCCGCCGTGAGAGCGACGTTCCAGGATAGCTAATTCCATCTCTTCAGTGAGCTTCTTGAGATCGATGGTGCTGTTTCCATTCTGGGCAATGTCATTTGCCATCTCCAAGAACGGAGGAAATCGCCAGCAAGACTGCGAATCAGATGCTTCTGAACCCTTCGTCGTGCTCCCTTCAAAATCAATGGTAGGATCAAAGACAAGACGCGCGAGCTGCAAAGCCTCCTCAAACTGCTGTGTTGCAAAGAATCGATCGACAGCGAGAAAGACAGCATGCATTCCAATCTCCCACGTGTATAGCGAGCTTGGCTGACCGAGTTCGTGAAACCATACGTAACTGCCCCTCCCGAACGTTTCCTTCTGACTCAACGGATCCTGTTCTGCGAGAACAGAGTAGACTTGTCGCAACGGGTCGAAGCGGTCAGCGGCTGCTTGCACAAGTTGACCTGAGAAAGTATGGTCAAGGTTGATAAGACTCATGTTGCTGCTTAGATTTGTCTCGTCCCACTTCCCACCGAGCAACCTATTCTGAGGGAGATTGAAGTAGTTGACTCTTGACCCCGAAGGGTCACTTTGGCTCAAGACAAGTCCAACCCAGCGACTCTTTTCTTTCGATGTCTCCTTCTCACTACCTTCATTTGCATAAGTCAGGGAAAGGGTCCATCGTAAAGAACCCTGGTTCTTCTGCAGATCCTCAGGAATCCATATCAGAGGTGCATTTTTCTCCTCTGAATCTGTTTTGTATATCGCCAGAGCTGATTCAAGAGACGTGGTCGTAGAGTCCTTCTCTGACTTCGGCACCCGCTGGAAGACGTTGTCAAATGGCCGCTTCCATGGCGATTGAGCCGGGGTAGTGATGACTGCGATCTGATCATCGAAAAAGGCAAAGGCGCCAGCAGTGGACACTGACGCGTCACTACGTCTAATATCCTTGTAGCTTACAAGAATGGTCAGCTTCGTCCCTTCGTCAACGATGGGATCAAAGCAAAATTCCCCCACTTTTGGAGGACTTTCGGTGACAAATAAGCTGCCTGGCGATACGCGCTTGGGAGTCCAGCCATTGCGTGTATATTCGGTCCAGGCCATAGTGACCTCCCACGTCTTTTTGGCTTCGCCGTCACTGATAGATGTGGCTGTGAGAGATCCAAAGTTCCCCTTCAGTGAAGAGGATGCCGCGTTAACCTGTGGCTTAGGGATGATCTGTGGCATAAAGAGATACAATCTTCTACCAATGAGCACTGGTATCAAGTAAACGCCACTCTCTTCCAGTCGGTTGCCTTCCCAATCAGTCTCGGTACAAGGAATGTGCATGTCGATCTTGCTCCAAGGACGCCAGAAAATCTCATCCGCATCAGGAAGCCGAGTGGTCACCGTTCTATAATAGAATGTGTGCGGCGAGGCTCGGGTGCGGCCAAAGAAGTGGACAACCTGGCGGGATTGAGCTTGTGTCTCATAGAGATAGGCCACAACCTCCAGATTAGATATTTCCTTGAGGCTATAGATATACGTCTGTATCGCATGCAGGAACGTGTCGATGCTTAAATCCTTCTGCATCAGGCTTGACTCAAACTGATCAAAGATTTGGCTCTTATCATCACGAAGTGAAGGTTCTATCCAGCTTTCAGGATACAGAAACATCTTTCGATGTGCTTCCCAAAGTGCATATTGCTGCATCCAGTCCCACTTCTCTCGAGGTAGTAGTCCTTTAGGAATGCCCTTTTCAAGTCCCAAGAGGCATCGCTGAACAAAGAGCTGGATGACAGAGATAGATTGTTTAATCCGCGATGTCCTGAGCTGGGGACCCATCTGCACATCGACAAGAAAGTGCTCAAAGAGGCCATCGGTGTCAAAGATATTGAGTTCTTTGGTGATGTATGTTTGCTGGAGGAGGTAAGTAACAAGCACTTTGCGCTGGTTCTCTCGGAGTTTCTCATCGATAGCCGCACGTTGTCCGTTTGTCAAGCGACTCTGAAGGGATTGGGAGATAAAGAGGTCTTTGCCAATAGTAGCTGATGCAAATGAATGGCGTGGCTGAGCTATATCGAACAACATAGACATTTCTGGTAGTGATGTCCCTCCCAAACTACGTGTGAGATGATCAAATTCCATGATGGATTGTAAAGTACACAGTGAATCGAATTTGCCGAAAATCTGGGCAAGTGAACTAGGATTCTTGCCTGAGTGCAGAGACTCAATTGCACTACTCAGACGAGCTTTGTTCCATCCTGTGTGCTCAGAAATTACGTTGCCGAGCTGTAATGCGTCCACAGACTTTGTGTCAGCAAGCCATAGGAAGAGGTCGATGAGGGCGGCTCCAGGGGTACTGGTTGCTTGACTGCCACTGGCGATACGGGACGCTCCAACGTGATCTCTAAGCTTGTAGTACCGCTGCAACTTCAACAAGTCGTCGAATGTTGGGGCATTCAGGTCGACTTGAATGAGTCTATTTGCCTCTTCGAACCCGGCGTTGTTGACTCCAAGTAGAGTGGTGCTATTCTTGGAGCCCTTGTTCAAGTAGACCACTTCTTCTGTTGTAAGCTGATACTTGTTACAGATACCTGCCGCTCTAGTCAAGAGGGTGCCGATCTCTGCTACACGGTCAACCTTTGCAGCTGACAATAGGTCGTCGACTTTGAAACTGGCTGGAAGAGACCTGGAAGTTGACCATTGAAGATTGGACGCAGAAAGATTGGCCTGGAGGCGATAAGGCTGACCTGCAGTCATGCGAATTGCTGCCCAATTAGCTTTGTCTGGGCTGTAAGGTAGAGCGATTCCGTTGATGCGAAGCTGCAAAATTGCCTCAGACGTGGGAACACTTCCCTCAACATCGTCTTTGTTCTCCGATGAAGGCTCTTGATTAGATTTCTCAAAGTGGAAAGTAAAGATATCAGTCCTGTTCGGCACGAAATAGACATCTAATGAATCTGCGTCGGTTCCAGTTGCCGAACCCAAATCTCCAAGTTGTTGGAGGACCATCATGGCTGACTGGGTAGCATCTCCTCTCTTGACCTGGAGTACTTCGGTCAGGAGAAGGGTGAGAAGGGATGGATCCAATTCACTTGTGATGTGGTCTTGAACGCTGTTGAAAACCAGAGTCATGAGTCGCTCTTCGATAATGGCTGGCGATGATATGTTTACAAAAGCTTGTCTCCGGGCTCTTGTTTCCATCTCCCGTTGTACAACGGGATCCCGAGCGCTCTCAGTCGGCTCATCACTGCTCGCCTCAGACTCAGATGAACTTTGAACGTCGTCTTCTGACACACTTTGTTGATCGTCAGATCGCCTTGGTGGTGACTCGCCAAGCAGTTCAAGCAAGGTTTGCCATTCTTGGCTGAAAACACTCGTCTCGAGTTTTGCCCTGCTTTCTTGGCAATTTGTAAATCGTGGGAGAATAATCTTCAGAGGCATAAGGGACTTTTTAATAAGGACAGTAAGTTTTTGCTTGATTAAATCGCTGGTGTTTTCCATCAGTGCAGCTGTATCATCGGAAGATAGCACTCCATTCAACACCAATTCAAGTTGAACAGAGTTCTTCCGAAACTCTGGAATAATTGAAATCTGTGGTGGCCACGAAGAAGATGATTGCAGTAGTATCTCGTATTCATCCTTGCTGACATTCACTGTTTCCGAGTTGACCTGAGTGCCTATCAAACGCAAAAGAATCAACATAAAGGACAACTCTGGAGGAAAACCATACTGCGAATCTGGCTCAGGGACATACCTTGGGCAAACCCAACAACAATTTTGGCTGCCTCAGCTTCAAACAAGTGAGACACGCAATCAACAATCACCTTGTCGCTAGCAACATTGCTAGAGAACAAAAATGCTAGAGATTTTCGCAAGTCCTTGGCTCCGTTCTGTATGGCTAACGCCGTTTTCAGCGCTGTGTTGCTTGGCACTTCTGCTATGCGCTGTTCATCAGTCCTTCGTAGGGCAACAGCAAGGCTGTCCACTGTCCACCCGTGCTCGAAAAGTGACTTCCACCTTTTCACAACAGAATACGTTGTTGTGGGATCTTGAAAAACATCTTGCTCCTCACTCTGGCGAATAATCTTATAGAAATCAATGCAGTGCTTGGGAGACACGTCAAGGATTTGACACAATAACGCATGTCTATAGAGTGATGAAAAAGTGTCGAGGGTGAGCTTAGCTTCCTGCAAACCTGTGACGCTGAGCAGGCTCTGGAAATGCTCAATTGGCCAGTGAAGGCTGGCGCAGATCCCTATTCCATGTTCCTTGATGTACTTAGTCTCACCATTTACTGTCAGATATTCCACACGGCTTTCATTGATTGGCTGGTCTTCGGCTGGCTGAGCCATTACTGGAGATGTGAAGATGGGATCAATTTGTGCCAAGTTGCGAGTGAGAAATCTGCGATGGAAGAATGACTTCTGGCCAAACGAGTCCATATCGCCCCAGATAGGGATAAGGGACAGCAATTCTATACTGCAAAGTTTGCTGAGCTCAACCATGGCTGCAATACCGGTTACCACGAATGGCGAGATTGAAAAGAGGTCATTGCTATTCAAGCTTCCATCAACAGTCTGTATCTCTCGAGTTCGCAGACAAAAGATAGTGGCATCCAGCTCTTTCGTTGACAGCTTTGTTTTGGATTGAAGGCGCATGAATGATTGTAACTTGAAGCAAAGCTCTTCTGTAAGAGATTGGAATGGAGGCTTTGAAGCGTTGCTGAGCAGGCGAAGATTCTGAATTGAGTTTTTGAATTGATTAGACCCAGTCGAGTTAGTGATCACAAGATCCTGACAGAAATACTGCGAGCTAACGAGGTCCAGGACGTCTTGGAACTCTATTCCAGATCGAGCCATGAGCTGCTCTTTGATGAACGACAAGCCCTCCCCAGTGACAGTATCAACCATAGCGTCGACACTATCATAACCCCAGAGATTTGCGACGCTCCAACGGCAACCCGTTTCAACAGTTGTACCGCCTGCCGAAATTTGAAGGACATCGGCAAACCATGAAGGGAAGAAGGTCTCTCCTGTTATAGCAACAAAGTCTGACTGTTGAAGCCCAAGTGACTCGGCAGCATATTGTCTACGCAGAACCTCGGTTGCTCCATGCAATAGTTTAGCATCTAATGATTCTCCAGCGGTAGAAAGATCTAGTCCTGCTTGAGATGAAGAGGTAGGATTTTGAAGTAGATGTCCAAGCAGGACTTCTGGTGAGTTGAATGCCGTGAGAAGATCAGGAATCCGCACGCGGAGAGTGGCAAAGAATTGAGTGATGATATCTCTCGGGAGGCTATATGGGAAATGGGTAAAGGGATACATTTGGCCAGCAATGATCTCGGTATAAATCTCGCTATCTGTGTTTCCTGGAAGATATACTTCCCCGTGGTGTCCATCAGCGAGCTCGTCATCATCGGTGGGACTATTGTAAGCGGTGATGGGAGCCAAATGCTCCGGCGAGGTGCTCAATGGCGGATCAGCTTTGTAGCGAATATATGACTCAAGGACTTCGTTAATGAGGTCGATGAATGGGATGAGAGTTTGGGCGTTTGAACATGACAGTTCAAGCTCCTTCAAATCAGGACGGCGGAGAGAAAGAAGATCGAGAAGTGAGGCTGGTTTCGTTTGGCTTGTTTGTGTAACATTCTTGCCTGGCTCGTCACCTTTACCCTGCTGTTCTGCCTGCTCCGAATCGGTAGAATGTAGGGATGTGTCCCTCAACAGAGCCATGAGATCTGCAAAGTATGCTGTTAGACTGGTAGCAGAGCAGCATGTTTCGCAGGCTGTATCCTCAAGGCGGAACATGTCAGTCAGGTTCCGTTGAGAAGCTTTATCTCCCTTGTCGTTGGTACCGCGGTCTCCGGCTTGTCGAGGTGTAATTGGGATAAAGTCGCTTCGACGGTGCTGCATAAGTGAGAGCCATTGATGTTCATTGCGACAGTCAATACGCTCGGCGTAATCATGGATCCGTAGGGCATCGTCTCTTTTCATCCCAGTGCCAACCATTTGGTTCCCAAACTCAACTTTGTTCATAATTGAGATCTGGCGGATAGATCGAAAGGCCTTGTTGTGCAGCAGGGGAACATATTCGGCATTTTGTACCAGATGCATCAAGACTTGGATCGTCTTGACCGTATCCTGGGCGTCCTTGAACCGATCAAAGGACAACTGGGCTCGGAAACATTCTTGTTGGGTGATAGAAGCAAGCTTCGAGGATCCCGTGTTGAGATTATGGTGAATCATGACGGAAATGACAATTGCTGCAATAGTAGCAACATGTTCTGGCACCACAAACTTCCCTGCTCTGAGAAGGGCCATCATCGACGCCAGTGGTTCCGCACGAAAGAGGCGAGCTCGCACATTGTCCAGGAGAGTCTTTGTCGTTTTTAGTTCATCATGTGTAGCTTGATTACTCTCCAATAGAAAATCAAGCCGCTCGTGCGGAAAGACCGCCAGAGCTAAATGTTCTGCCACTGATAAGGGCTCAGAATAACCATCAGCCAATATCGCAGTGTCTAGAGTTTGAGCCAGGATCCATCCGCAAGCGGTGAAGTCATTGTTGGTGAGATTGCACAAGGCCTTGATGATCTGCAAATGCAGCCGGACTGACTTGGGAGTGAGGTTATCTTTAATGACCACATCGAGAGCCGAGACAAAGCCGCCAGAGTTCGTTTCGGCGATCTCCTCGATTCTCAACTGCCACTCCTCACCCAAGCGCTTCTTCAGAAAATCGGTAATAGTCGCGGACATATTGGGACAGTGATTCTGTTGAGACTGGTTCGAGGTAAGGCAGCTGTGTGCGGCCGCTCTTTGCCAGATTCTACTCTAAATAACGTTGATACTGGTTCAGAAAACGTTGCCAGTGTTGTTGGCAGCAAAGAGCTTCTTCAGCCAGCTGTTTGTGTGTCTTCTTGCTCTGGCATCCAATTCGCTCTAAAAGTACTTTGCAGCCAACAACCAATAGCACTGGGATCAGGCCAATAGTCTGATTTTTAGTACACTATCAGTGATCTAGACCATTGTCACAGCAGACTATCGATTTTCACCCTGCATTCAGTTCCCCAATGGGAAGTCAACTAGTCCCGGAACAGACAGATTAACGTGTGATGGGCTTAGCCGCTTAGGAGAAGTAACAAACTTTAGGACAGTGCAATAGCTTGTATACGTCGCCCCCGACGATAAGTGGCGACGTTTTTTCCTTTATCCATGTTGCCGTTCCTGATCAAATTACAGTGTTTCTTTATTTGCAATATTTACCGAGCTTGTTAAAATCTGATTACGACATTAATCACTGTGAAACCAACATGGCGTCTCCATTACTTACTACCCGGACCGAGGATACCGGTTTCTTTGATCAAATCCATGGCCTGTCACAGCATGCTGTCAACGATTACCTGAAAACTCTCTTTGATGCGGACCCTCAACACGCTCGCCTTTATTACAAAGACAAACCTACCAACTCCGAGCTGAAGGGCCTTTTGGATGCTCCGAGGGTGGTCTTTGATGTTGACAAGACACTGACTCTCAAAGTCTTGTTCCAGATCCGGTAATATTACCCTTCAATCAATGTTCCTATCAAACTCCATGAAGTTTGTCTTTCTAATGCGAACCAGATTCAATACTGTCGATATCCGCTTCAATGATAGTGATACTCAAAACATGAATGGCTGGGTGATCGCTGCCTCAGCAACTCTTCCTCAGAGCACAGTGAAAGCAGAGGATGCCACTGCCTCAACTATCAAACCAGGCGATTACTCTGTGCACAGGCTTCTGGGTGCCTTCTCAGGTAAGATCATCTGTATATTCGTAATTATCTACCCACTAACTTCGCCCCCGAGCTAATACATGGAGCGCTCCTGACCTCGATGGTTCCATTTGTATTGGTAAAGAGAAGCAAATAACATCATATCGGGAGTGGAAAGCAGACAAACAAAACTCGAAGCTTGCGATCCTGGTTGAGAATGTTTTGCGACGATGGGCCAATCTACACGTCGAGAAGCGTTTCTTTGCCTTTACACCGAACAATATAGGGATACCTGATGGTAAGACCGTTTGACATCAATAGCCTGTTCTATGGTCACGCATAACTAATAATTCCTTTCCTATGACTAAGTGCCTTCGATCCAGCCTTCTGTCGGTAGGTTTTCTTCCCCAAGCCCCTCATTATTGAGAAGTGCATACTGAAATGCCAACGCCAGTACCGGCAGTACTCCAACTTCAGCTTGCCCGGTATCGCGCACCATCAGGTTCGACCCTGGATAATGCAGCTCAAAGCTTGTATAACTCAATTGTCTTCTGCGAGATGTTCAGCCCTCATGCAATGCCAGAGAAAGCTCATTTAAAGCTTGAAGACAATTTTGCATCGACGGAATCCGGAAGTGGCCAAAGGCTTCTAGGCTCATCAGTCATTGACCATAGAACCTTTCTTGAGGGGCATCTCCTCCCACGACTCGGTGAACTATGCGCAATCTCTCGCCTTGTACCTTTGATGCCCCATCAGAGTACGCCTTCGCCAAATGAGCACTTGCTTATATCCAGATGCTGCGTAGGTGGTGATCCAGAGATTCAGGGTGACACCCAGTTCGAGCAACAAATCCAAGAAAATGCTGGCTATGAGTTCGAATACATAAAACCTCGACTCTACCGATGGACCAGGACATTTTCTGCCCCTGGAAATGACATGCAAGTCCTCACCTACGATGGCGACCTCACCGGGAAGCTCTATCGAAAGTATGATATCTCAGCAAAATCTTCCGCAGAGGTAAAGTGGGATACAGGGTCAGACCTCGTGGTATTTTCTTCTGTCGTCGAATACAATCACTGTGATGCGTGGCGAAAGGGCGATGCAAACTTCTCCTGCTTGGACACGAACATTTGCGTCTCCTGGAGGTAAGCAAGCTGGGTGCGATAATTGATTCAAAGCTAATACAGTAACTTGGTGACTAGTTACAAGAGAGTCATTCACTGGAGTGTTAAGATCCGACTTTACACCTCATCAAACATGGCAACCATACCAAACGGTATGATAGTCCCTGTTATTGAATCCATAAATAGCGACACTGGCTTGCCTGATGATTACCAAGACACCCGAAATAGGGCCTCTGCCAGACTATTTTCCCAATCTTTCACCAAAATCCTTAAGCTCAAATTAAGTGAGTTTAGGGACAGATTGACTAAGACAGGAGCTTTTCTCTGCCCTGGGGCGGGTCAATTAACATACGGACGCCTGCAGTTGAATGAGTTGGGAGACGTAATAACGACTCTAGAATGGCTCAAGTAAGTAGTCTGATGTTTCTTGGTTTGGTGAGTACTAATGTTTCAGGCACAATGAGACCATAACAACTCAGTATCCAGACACGGTATTATACCGCCCAAGGACATTGGATGGAATAACATGTGACTTTTGTACGTCGCTTGCCGACAGACATATGCCACGACTGCAATGGTATGTTATGACGTGGGAATACAAGCCAGATACCAAACAGATCGGTTTTCTAGTCTTTGCAGATGCTTCCACGGACTTGTTTCTCGGTCTTAAAGCAAAGATTGGGCTAGCTGGTTCCTACGCTTCTATCTCCAATGTGAAAAACCATTATGATGACCCATTGGAGTATAATGACGGGACTCGTGCGTGGACTGTTGAAGAAACCCCTGACACCTTTACTGTTTTTCAGAAAGGCATCAGCCCGCAGGATGGCTTCCCTACATCCGACCTCTCATTAGCTTTTATTGTTGATCTTTCGGGCAAGGTAGTAGGGTATGAACCGTTAGTTGTGGAGGTGGAGGAGGTTTGGAACTGCAAGAATAACGCAGGGAAACAGGTCGGCCTCTATGCAAGTTCTTTTTTTGAGGTGGTCCTTGATAGCGATGCTAACATGGATGGGAAGATTGATGCAAAGCCTATGAGCTGGGGTGCTGCTGTAGCGTTGATGAAGTATAAGGAGCCAGAACCGCCATCTTGGGTTTAATTACACCGAAATCTATATGTAAAACAATGTCAATAAAATGAAAAAATAGATTCTGGTGAAGCGGAAGTTAAAATAATTATGAAATAATATTTAAATATATATATATACATCTTTACTAGATGTATGAGAAATAACAGGTGTAAATTCTATAATCTAACTTAGCTGGTACTATTAGCTAACTGTTTAATGATTTAGGCCCAGCGCCCCCCCTGTACTGCACAGCAATGCACTAACTCCAAACTATTGCCAGCTTATCATGCAAATACAAGTCACACGAGTCTAGTAAGACATTTTGCTAGTGGCTTTAATCTCTCAATACCCCTAACTGGCTGCCACGTTTACATTTGCCGCCTTTTGTAACGAAGGGATTACTGTTGAGCTTTGGCACGGCCCGCAGTTTTATCAGTCCTCCTTCACCTCTAATACTGATTGAATGCAGCTTTCGAGTTTTTTTAGCTGTTCTGTATCACAAATACTCAGCTCAGATAATTCGACACAACCACCAATAGAATGTCTACAGGCTCTCACCAGAATCGTCAATGGGAGCGGTATTTCCCCTCCAGGGCTATTCAACAGCCATCAACAGATAGCCAGCATGCATCTGGTTCAGGTCCAGGGCTCAGCTCTGTCACAACATCTAAGCAATCGTCTACCGGGCGAGGGGGAGGCGCAATTCAAGATTTGAAGCAGAAATTCCAGGTGAATCCCAATAGTGGCACGCTTGAGTTTTCTGTGCCAATCCCCTCATCTCCTGGCCGCGCTGGATTAGACCCGAGCTTGATGCTCAACTACAGCTCGGGATATGGGAACGGCATTTTTGGTCTAGGCTGGAAACTCAATCTTCGGTCAATTTCTCGTCGTACGTCAAAGAACATACCCAAGTATGATTCTCAGGATATTTTCCTCCTCGACGGAGTTGACGAGTTGTTGCCATTGCTTGTCGACAACAAAATAGCCAAGCCTAGTGAGAACAGTTCCCATTTCATCGACCTGTTCGTGCCAAGAATAGTTCAAGAGAACAAGCGCATTGAGCGTTGGACGAGCAAGTCAGACATGAGCAATGTTCACTGGGTTGTTATATCTGCCGACAATATCACGACAGTCTATGGATCCACTGATGGGTCTATTGTTTTCGAGGAAAAGAACAAGTCTGATAGAAATATTTTCACTTGGCTCCCTACTGCCATTTACGATGCCATTGGAAACGCCATAGAGTTTACTTACAAGGCCGAGGACACTGTCGGTCTGGACGATATGCCAGAAGATCTCAGGCAGAGTGAACAAAGCCGGGACAAAAGTGCCAAATGCCGAGCACGTTACCTCAAGTCTATCAAATATGGGAACCGAACACCAAACCGAGATCCGCAAAACTGGAATTTAATTATTCCCGTCAAGCCCAAAGACTGGATGTTTGAGCTTATACTTGACTACGGAGAACATGATCTTCAAAGTCCGACGTTAAAGGAAGAAACTGGATGGTCTTTGCGAAAGGATCCTTTCTCTACTTACACAAGCGGCTTTGAAATACGACACTACCGACTGTGTCGTCGAGTCCTCATGTTTCATCATATACCTGAGGCGCTAGACTGTGAGGACTACCTGGTTTTATCCACAACATTCCAGTATGCAGAGAATGCCAATTTGACACTGCTGTCATCCTTGACTGTCGCAGGGCATATGAATGATGGGGGTGGTGGGTTTTCCAAAGATGAACTTGCTCCGTGGGAGTTCTCGTACACTCAAAGCACTGAGCTTGCAAACCTGGCTATCGAAAGAGTTGACAACTTCAACATACTTGCATTTCCAGCTAATAGTCTCCCTCTTAAAGCCGAGTGGGTTGATCTTGATGGAGATGGCGCACCTGGCTTATTAGTAGAGGATTCGTCCAAGGCATTATACTATCAGCGGAACAGAAGTAACCCTGACAGTGGTGCTGGGTTTGCAGAAGCCTATGCACTACCGAATCAGCCCATACATCTTTCTTCTGACAGGTACTTCGAAGACATGAACCACAATGGGAAAATGGATCTGGTGTTCACTGACAACGGTGGCTCTGCTCTTGGCTACTATGAGAGAAGCGACCATGGATGGAATAGCTTCCGATATTTCGACAACAGTCTTAGAACTGGAGTACCAGAAAATCAACGCGTTCGTATTGACCTCGTCGGCGACGGCCTTCAAGACGTCATGCTTCTGGATGGCGAGACTGGCCAACTCAAATGGCACCCCTCCCTAGCTGAAAGAGGGTTTGGTCAAGGGAAGGCTGTCCCGAAGGCGGATGATAATTTCCACCTAGATAATCTTAGTCAACAGGTGCTGACTCTATACGCCGATATGTCTGGAGATGGCTTGGTTGACGTTGTTCATGTTCAAGGCGGCAAGATATCATATTGGCCTAATATGGGCTACGGAAGATTTGGTCGAGAGATAGTAATGGGAAATTGTCCCAGTATTGGGGATGACAGCTACCTTGATCCTTCACGCCTCCGCCTTGCAGATGTTGATGGAACAGGTACACAAGACTTGCTCTATTTCCCTCATCGTGGAGGCGCTCAACTGTACTACAACCTCTCGGGCAACTCTTGGTCTAATCTTGTGTCTATTCCTCAGTTCCCTTGTTTGGATTCCCTTGCTACTGTTTCTCTTGTGGATCTGTTTGGAAACGGCACATCATGTCTGTGCTGGACTGGGCCTGACATCTCGGGTCAGTACGCACAAGAAATGTTGTACCTTGACTTGACAAAGGGTTGCAAGCCTCACATACTAAATCGATTTTCCAATGGCTTGGGGCGAGTTTGGTCGATCTCATATCGTTCCTCCTCTAGCTTCTTTCGACAGGACGAGGCAGAAGGCCGTAGGTGGAATACAAGGCTTCAAACACCTGTGCAATGCGTTGAGTTCACGAGAGAGGAGGACCTGGTTAATGGCACATGCTTGAAGACTCGATTTCGCTACCATGATGGTATTTACGACGGCCAAGAGCAGGAGTTTGCGGGTTTTGCATCAGTCCAACAGTGGGATGCTGAGGTTTTTCAAAACAATCAAGCTGCATTTGCACGCCCACCTATTCACAAAAAGTTTTGGTTCCACTCAGGCTGCCAGAACTTTACCTTGCCATCCTCTAACTTAGCCTCCAATGTCACCTTAGCCTCATTCGAAGTTCCTTCCGGGATCACAACCGTGGAGTCATTCAGGTCTCTGAGAGGAAAGTTGCTAAGAGAGGAAATCTATTGCGACGACAACTCAATGCAAGAACACCTACCCTATACTACAACTCAGTTCACATATGGAGTAGATGTTATTCAGCAGAAAGGGGAAAACTCTTACTGCTCCACACGTGTCGACAACAAGGAAAAGATGAGCTTCAACTACGAGAGACAGATATCGAACCCTCGCTACTCTTACGATTTGGTACTCGAGACAAATCATTTCGGACAACCGTTGAAGTCGCTCTCTGTAGCTTATGGACATAAGAACAGCACGCTGTTAAGGCCTTTTGAGAAGGCCGCTCAGGAGGAGGACATTGTTGTGTTGACCGAAAATGCATACACCAATTGTTGCAGTCGTCCTGGTGCTTATCGAGAGCCAGCGCTGGCTTCAGTGCGCAAGTGGCGTCTTGTACAATTCAAAGTCGACACTAGTGACTCGAGCAAGCTTCGAGAAGTTCAAGATGCTCTCAGGAACTGGAATGATATCGATATTAACGGTTCGCTGAGTTGTCCGAAGAGGGGGAAGGCTTTACTCGAGCATCGTCGGACCTACTATATCCGTGACGATCAGTGTTGCTAATAATATGGCAATAAAGTAGTATATTGCAATATAACCCATATGGTATGGACTTTCTCATATTGTGACAATATGATATAAAGATTTTGATATTGCAACAATATAATATGAGGATGTCCATATTGGTAATATATTATTTATATTGGGATGTTAGTTCTGGGGTGAAATTGCCTCTTGACAGTAGCGGACACGTCTTACCCTACCAAACGACAGGGATACTTGGCATTTTATTGGCTAAAATGTAGCCAAGCGTTGTTTTTATGCGTGAGGGGAGGTACGATTGGTACTAACCATGTTCGGCTAAATCTCCCCTGCCGACATTGGCCATCGTCACCTCTGCCCATTTTCTTTGTCACAGTCGAGCCGAGACGGACTTACCGCCATACCTCAATAGCGCCTCCCTTTTGTAAAATGGTCACAACGAAGAGAGTCGTCAATTTCAGTCGACTTGGCGATCAGACTTGTGCAGAAGCGGTTTAGTGATGGGGTCACGTGGAATATATTGGGTGTATTGTCATACTGCCAAATATTGGGTTCTTGGCAATAAATACAATATGAGCCATGTTCATATTGGGTAATACAATATACATCCCTTGACAATACAATAATATTGCGAGGGGGTCCATATTGGCAATATCGTATTGTTTATATTATTAGCAACACTGGTGACGATCTGACCGATTACTTGGAATTGGGCGAAATTCAGGACTTTTCTGCGAGGTCAAGGACCTACGAACTAGCGTCATTGGGACCAATGCCCTGGTGGGAAGATCTCAAGAAGCTTTCGGACCATGAGACTTGGCGAGACGTATCCCTGGGCTTGGTCACATTTCCGAAAGAGGACTCTCTCTGGCGCCCAGAGAGCTATCATCTATATTCTGATACAAGAGAGCTCGAGCTGAAGGAAGCCCGAACCTCCTTTTATACCCCAGTTTGCGTCATTGACCCCCTTGGTCAAAAGACAAAGTTTGCATATGACGACAAATTCCTCTTCCGCACAGACGTGGTTGACGGGGTTGGAAACAAAACAACGACCAAGCACAACTACGCGCATCTGAAGCCGTCCCAAATTCGTGATCCAAATGGAAATCGGACAGAATTCGTCTATGATGCTTTCAACAATTTGGTGGGAGTCGCTAATATGGGCAAAGCGGGAGAGAACGTGGGTGACTCGACAGTTGGTGCTCAGCAGATAATGACAGAAGATGTTCTCGAGATGTTCATGCAGAATCCAATTTTGCAAGCAAAACATATTCTAGGTAACTTGACCGAGAGGCGGGTCAAGAACAACACGAGACTCTACCGAAGTCTCGCTTCTGGTGGTACTCTAGAGCCTTGCTATGAAGCAATCATTCGAAGACAAGAGCATCTTCACTCGGGACGGTCTGCTGATAACTTCTCGATCTCTATTTCCTACCTTGACTCGCGAGGAGAGGTAACTGAGCAGGCTGAGTTGACAAGTACTGGCCAAAACCCAACTTGGTGCATTCGCGGACGCAGTCTCAAGGATAACAAGGGCGAGATTGTTCGTGAATACCGCCCACATCTATCACCAACACATATCTTTCGCTCACATAACAATTACTCTGCCAAAGCGATTACGTACCTTCTCGACCCGCTAGGTCGCCGTATTGTTACATTGAACCCTGATCGTACATGGTCGAAGACTATTATATCTCCTTGGCAGAAGGTCGACTTCGACCAAGGCGACACAATCCTTACTGATGACCCTGAGCAAGACGAAGATGTCGGCCACTTGTTTCGTCTTGTTCCAAGAGACCTTTATTTTCCCACATGGTATAACCTGCAACGCACTCAGGCCCATAGTCCTATGTCTGAAATTGCTGGCGTCAATGCTACCTTTCACAATACCCCTACAGTAAGCTTCTTCGATGCCCTTGGGAGACAGATATCTGTTGTCTCCGATCAAAGAGGACTCAATGCTACAACAAGTAAGACTTATAACTATCTCGGCAATGTGAGCGCCCACTATGATGCCCGCAATCGTCTTGTACAGAAAACATCCGAGGATTTGTTGCAACGTTATCAAGTCACTAGTGCTATGGACTCCGGGGGCATACATAAAGTCTTTAACTGCTTGGACATGGAGGTCATTCGTTGGACAGACAGTGGCATCGTTACCAAGACTACCTACGACACTGTTGGAAGACTGAAAGAAATAAAAGTTGCCAGGGGCTCGGAATTGCCTGTTGTGACCGAGATGTACATATACGGAGAAGGCCAACCACAACCAGAGCTCAAGAACTTGAGAGGGAATCTATTCGAGGTACGCGACCAGTCCGGTATCTCTAAGAACCTTGAGTTCGACTTCAAAAACAACTGTGTTGCAAAGAGTAGGCAGCTTGCAGTAAACTACAAGGACATGCTGGACTGGGCAAGTCGTGTCCAGCTTGAGAGTGAGCATCCTTTTTTATCCTTCATGACCTACAATGCTACAAATCAGGTCATTTGCTCAACAAGCCCAAATGGAGATATCACGAGAACGACGTTCAATCCATTGGGACTACAGTGCCGTTCGACCTGGCAGGCAGCTTCAGGAGGAGACATTCAAGTCTTGGTAGATAACGTGGAATACAATGAGGACCGAAAGCCAACAATGTTACAGCGTGGAAACAAGTGCCTTTCGAGATACGTCTACGATCACAGTACAGGGAAGTTGACCGAGAAGATAACGGTCCGAGCTGACAAGACCAAGATTCAGCACAAGATTTTTCTTCGTGACTGTTTTGGTCGCGAGGCTCATGTGACAGATCTTGCTCAAGACGTCTTGTTTTTCCGCAATCGTCGAGTCAAGCCTGTATCCACCTACAGATATGATGGTCTTGGGAGACTCATCTCTGCGACTGGTGTCGAGCAAATCAACGTCCACAGCCAGACAGGGAAGAGTTCGACACAAGCCAGAGTCTCTACTTCGTACACACTTTTAAACAACCCAACCAACGGACAGGAAGTTTCCGAGTACTCTGAAGCGTACGTATATGACATCGCTGGCAACATCAAGGAAACCACGCACCAATTCGCGCCTGGAAGTGGAATTCAAGGATGGACAAGGAAGTTTTCCTATAATGAACCAAGTCTTTTGAGAAAGGAAGATTTGAGCAATCAATTGTCTGAGTCAGCGATAGGCGATTCATTGGAGACGTACCGATATTTGAAGCAAGACTCAGGTGCTCTAGGATGTCTTCAGGCTATGCCGGGATATCCATCACTCTCATGGGACTTTTCTAACAGACTCAAATCGTCCTCAACTCAATATCAAGACAAAGGAACACCTGAGAAGACGTTCTACGTCTATGATAGTCATGGCACGCGGGTGAGAAAGGTAACTGAGCGATCAAGTGCCATGAACGCAGACAGGACCCGCTTGAAGGAAACCTTGTACATCGACAACTGCACCATATATCGAGAGTTCAAAGGTAATGGGCGAACATTGAGCTTGGAGAAGAAGACCTCTATGGTGGATATTAGAAAAGGATGGGTGGCGATAGAAAACAGCATCGTGGGAAAAACACCCGTGGCAAATTTGATACGATACCAAATTGATCACGGCCTCGAGGTTGACGCAGAGTCACGAATTATTCTGCGTGAGATGTATTCGCCTTTTGGCATGACGACATATGCTGCATGCGGTGCCGATATCACAGCACCCGCTGTTTATCGATACTCAGCCTATGAAAGAGACGAAGAGACCGGTCTCTATTACGCCAGAAGCCGATACTATGCACCTTGGCTTGGCCGGTGGCTCTCTCCAGATCCCAAAGGCATTGAAGATGGTCTCAATAGGTATGCCTACGTGAGCAACGATCCAATCTCATTCGTTGATCCACAAGGGACATGCAAGACGTTCAAGGAAGAAGGCTCCTCTGGCCAGAACGGGGGCCAGCCAGTCAAGACCTGGACTGACACGATGAAGGAAAAGTTGCCCACTCCAACTACAGCTGTGAGGGCTGTAGCAGGTATTCTGGCAGTGTCAGTTGGAAAGGTTGGAATCAAGAAGCTCACTGACATGACAAAGACAGAGGGAAAGAAAGTATTGCAAGAGTCCCTACATTCCTTCAAAAAGACCATTTTGCCGCAGGAAACGTTTGTCAGGAATATTCCGTACTGCATGAAGCTTGCATATGGACAGTCCAACAACCCCACTGGTAAAGTCACTGTTGAATCCGAAAAACTGGGTGGTTTCCTTTCAACCGTCAACAAGATAGGCGGAGAAATGATCGACACGGGTGGAGACAAGGCATTCGAATATGCTATACCCATGGACCCTGTAACATCCACCATCGGGGCCTTGCAGAGTCTCCATAGCCAATATGGGGAAATGAAAGCTGCCAAGACGAATGCACTGGATGTTGGTGGAGACAAGACAGACCAGTCTAAAGACGGCGATGAAAAGGCCAATGGTCCAAAAGAGAGGCTAAGTGCGTCTCAGGTTGTTTCGATAGGGCTTGCTGGTACCTGGACTGCATATAACGCGTATAAGTCTGCCAAGGAAGCTCAACAGAGTGTTGAAACATTGGCAGAGAACGTTGGTCCTGCTGCTTCAACACTCCACAAAGCAGCTTGTTTACCTAACAAGGTGGAGCCGTCGCGTAACTTAGTCTAGAGATTAAAGTTTAAATAGGAGTTTTTACATAGTGATGAAAGGAAATAAGCAAGTACAAATTAGTGTTTGTTATTATAGAGTATATATGTGTAATTTATTGGTTTATTTTACTTAACAGTGTTTGATAAATACGTTAATAAATTATCATTATTCAAACTATACGTAGTGTCAAGTATACGAAGTCAAAATTCGTTCTCCCTTCCATTATTTCTGGATACAGAGATTGGCAGAATGCCTCGGCGAAATAAGGCTAGGCGTTTTTCTTATCTCTGAGGCCCCCAGCCATTGCATTTAGTCTGAGGCCGCCACCAACTGCGCCAGTTACAGATTCTGGTAGTAGCGCCAAGGCGGATGGGACTAACTTAGACTACATTAAGGGACACCGCTCGTATTTCTTGCCGGCCTGTAAAGTACACCCAATACACAATCGCACACCAGGTCAACCTCATGACTGTTTGCTCCCGTTCATTCTGTTAATATACCCACATCAAAAGTCACTACAAACTAGTACTATGGACTTTCTGAAACAGTTTTTCGGGAGAAATTCCGACATCAAGTACAAGTATCAGGGCCCAAAACTACCGAAAGAACCTCTGACCCCGCGTGAGATTGAGGAGATGCACAAGAAGCTACATCCTGACACGCACATAGAGAACGCGGCGCTCCCCAAAGAACAGGATACCATATTCCACCCCCAGGCCTGGAGGGTGCCTTATACGCTATCACTAGAAGAACAATTCTTAGCCGCTGCAGCAGATGGCTCGCTCCAAAAGGCGCAATCGAAATCATTACTGTTTACTCGACTCCCGTCCGAGGTGCGCATGCAGATTTGGCGCCATGCCATGGGCAGTCATAAGGTGCACTTGACTGTGCAGCGGGGCCGACTGGGACAATATACGTTCGAGACGCATGATTATAAATGGTGGCCACAGAGAGGACTCTTGAGAGTCCCACTGGTTTGCCGAGCAGCGTATGTATGCCCTAAATTAATGGCACTCACTCTGCAAAATCGGTCTGAGAATGACTCAATACTAACTTTATCCTGCCTTAGATACATGGAGTCCATTTCATGCCTCTACTCCAACAACACCTTCTGCTTTGGCTTTGGCCAAGCAAGTTCAAAATTGGCTCTCACATCGCTAGACACCATGCTTCCCAAGCAGCACATTGCTTCTATGCGACACATCGAAGTCGGATGGCACTTATATGGCGGTGTGAGTCAGTATTATGACAGCCATCCTCAAGCCTGGGACATTAGCTTGGATGTCCCAGCACCCGAGACCGAAACATTGTGGGACAAGGTCTGCGCTGAGCTCGTCAAGCTGTCGTATTTGCGGACGTTGCGGATCGTGGTCTGGCTCTCTGGCGACGGAAGAGGACAATTTGTCGAGAAAGAAAAAGGCATGCTTGCGCCGCTGCTTGTGATGGAGCATTTGGAGCGGTTCGATATTCATTTGCCCTGGAACCAAGATGATCCCTCTTTGTGGAATAATGCACCGTTCCAGGTTTCCAGGCGTTTCAAGGTAAAGGACATGTACGGCGTCAGCATTCCATTACTCGATGGTCCGGCCAATGACTTTTACTGGTCAGGTTCAGCCGCTCAGCGCAGGATATATAAATGAGGACTAAGGTGCAATCTAGCGGTGTAGAAATCGTAACAGAAGTCATAAGTCTAGGTATCTGGGCTTCCATTTACAACGTTCCGATCTCTTTTTCTTGCAGCTCTGGCAGTAGAATCCATCGCGTCGCACCATAAACCTACCCAACTCCATCGACATATATTGGATACAGACTATCGCGTGGCTCTTGTCGGATATCCAGACATATACAACGCATCTCAGAACCATTATTTCCAGGACAAAACCCCCGCTTCCACCTTGCACCGGTCTTAGTTGCGGATGGATGCATAACTTCGGCCTCAGTCTCTATCTCTGCTCTCTGAAATTTCTCACAATAGGTCCCCTACCCTGGCGCATGGCGATCCCAACCCACGCCATCAATGCACCGCGGGTAACGCCCATTTGGATGCAATGGTTGTATATCCGCGCAACACATCCTCTGCCTTTCGTATCGGGTACAGTCACGCATAGTGATCGCAGGTGAGAGTAGAATGTGCATTTGAGTAGTTTTGGATGTGCACCATGCGTTTGTTTGCAAAGACGATAGCGCACGCTGTACCAGGTGCAACGAGACAGCAGAGCTTCCAATTCCAAATGGGACTATTGACGGTAAACCTGTCAACTTGTCGCAAAGGGTGGCAGGATGGATGTTGTGCTGGTGGGTGGATTGTTACTGCGAAAGAGGATTGTTTCATCCATCTACAACATCTCTGACGCAGAGAACCCTCTGCTTGAAGACTTAGATCGATGATACTGCCACTAGTCGAGTTCGTGCATCAGTCAGCTACATACCATTAGGATGTTGTCTCGCCTGGGCTGGATTGCGAATAATTCACCAATAATAAAAAATACTCCTACTCCTTGAGTTGTCTCGGTAATTGCACTCCCCGCATTTATTTTCTTTATCGAATGACTAAATGTATTCTAATAATATTGTCAAGTTCTGTGCCCAGTTTTGGTGTCGCAACGCCTGGCACAACAAGTGACACTGACTCAGGTGAGCGATCACGTACTTCATCTGGCAGAAGCATGGACACCCCAACTTTCAGTACGCTGCCCCTCAATTCAATCAGAAGTCGGTGACAACAAGAGTTACTCATGTATCATCACTCGCAGATTCGACCCTCACCATTGCGGTAAATATCTCATCGTCGATATCTCTAACAGGTACAGTATTAACCTCCCTTAAGCCCACCAGCCATTCATCTGATACAGTTGACCATTATACTCCCATGTTCCACTCAGCTGCGACTGATCCCGAACGCACTGGTTGATGATGTTCCTATTACTGTCAGTCAAGGTTGAGTTAACTTATTTAGCAACTTACTCAGTGGCATCCCAACAGTCCTTGAATCCCTTCTTGCCCCCAGTGTTCTTGCGACTCAAGGAGACCTTGACAGTGACCTTTGCAAGTCCCTGAAGCGTTTTGGAACCAGTTGTAGTACATTCTTGCTGGTAGGCGCAGTCAGAGTTGCTGCACATCTTCTGACGAGCATCCCAATAAGCATCTCTCCAGTCGTTGAGTCCCTTATAGCTGTTACCGAAGCAATCAGCCGCCAGGGTCGACGATGCGAAGAGGGTAAGGGTGGCCAAGTTGATCAGCTGCATGTTGAAAGAATTGGATAAACGGGTGAGAGTGAATTCAGAACTTTCCACTGTTGTGCAAAGATCTGAGTCGACTTTATATGTCTTGAATAGTATGTGAATAGCGCATGGACATACCGCTACTTCGACTCATTTTCGTAAGCGGGATTCTGGTCAAGAGTAATGCGCCAATTGAGGTATTCACAGTGAAGCCAATTCTACAATTAGCCAAAATCTCACATCAGCGGCTTTTTCTGAGAAAGCAGTGGATACTACAGACTAATAAGATCCCACTGAGTTGGCGTTTACATATTCCAATGACATGAAATTACGAGTTAAATGAATTTACTGGTCCGTCAAGTCTGTGGCATTTAATTTTCAAGGATACCCCTGTCCATGTGAGCTGAATTTTACGGCCAGTTGCAAAACTCTCCTAGTCCTCTTGTAGTTCTCAATAGCTTGTTACAGCGAACTAGCCTCAGCTTGTCAGACTTCTCGTATTGCCAATGTAAATATGGACTGTCTCAGTAAGCAACTCCGACTATGCGTGACTGGTGGGCCTTGGCTCCACCTAGCTCCACTCACTCCCCTGTTTTGCAATACCCTCTGCCAGCTTCTGACCAGCGTTGGTTAATGTCAATTTTATCTCATTACGCGTATAATGTTATCTCGAGATAGGTGTTAGTAGGCTTACAAGAGAATTTAAATTATGGAGCGCTTAATGGTATAGGGGCTGAAGTGTCGTGGTCTTCATATGCTTGTTTCCATCTGAGAGTTCAGCGGATCATATGGGGTATGGAACATTAGACCGAAACTATCTATCTCCTCGTCTACTACGGGCTACTAAGCACCGGTGGCCTGGCGTCTGGAGCTATAGTAGTGACTTAATAGTAATAGAGAAACAACTAAGTTCCGTCTTCTGCAAGATGCCTGAGGGCTTCCAAAAGGTCGATCGGTGGAGAAAGGTCCTCTAGAGTCTCAAGATTTATAAGCATGAACCAATCGTGCAATGCAGACATGACCTTCGAAATGAGTCGCTCCATGGTCGCCATCTTGATATCAGAGTCCGCAGTTGGCTGTGAAATTAACTTCTGCCAGTAGTGAAACATGAACTCGCTCTGAACTTTTTCAAGCACTCGACCAAAGCGTTGTGAAACCGGCAGTGCATTAGCAACAATGTAGCATCCTTCACGTAATCTCTCAGCAATTACAGTAGTTTCGAGAAAGAGAGACTCGACGAGATCTAGTTGTTCCTGGGATGAATGCTGCAGGAAAGTGAAGACACCTGTCTTGACCAAGCCCCACAAAAGCACGGCGATGTGGTTTCCTTCACAAGATGGTTGGCGAGGTTCCAGGATATCAGGCCCAAAAGCGTCCCTCAATTTTCGGCGCAGTAAGCGCTGAAAGGATCCAACCCTCAAAGCCTCACTCTCCGGGTCGCGTATCTGGCGTAGTGCTTGCAAAAGCCCGTTGAGTTTGCTGCAACTGTTCTTAAGCCAAACGCTGTTGGAGAGTAAAAGCTGTTTCCACTGATAATACTGAGAATCGCATGTCCTTACAATGAAATCAGGCAGAATAATTTCTGTATCCCATTCGGCTCCAAAAAAGACTGCCGCTTCACCAAAGGATTCTGCTAGGTCAAGAAAGCGTGCCGAGCGTTTGAGACAAGCAGCACAAGTCGAAGGGTCAGAAAGACCGCGTATCCGCCATTGAAATACCATGAGGTGCTCAACAAAATTCGCGTGTGACGGGGTCTTACCGCTAGGAAAAGAAAACATAGAACCGCACCGTATAGGTGGTGTATTGGCCATATCTATAAGCTTCCCAAAAAAGATGCGAGCTGTTGCCTTGCTCTCAACCGGATCGCTGGGACATAAGATGTTTCTGACCTCACATGAAGCGTAATCATCAGCAAGTCTGCTCATCAAAAAGCCATCTTCCAATGATAGACTGTTATTGAGTTGTTGCGAGTCATTGACTTTCAAAAGGCTGCGGATACTCTCGAGCCTATCACCTGGGCCAAGCTCCCTTAGGCAAGAAAACATGTGTCGCCGGGCCGTTTTCCGCTTATTAAGTTCGGTATCTAAAGTGCTACCTAGCTCCGAATCGAGGACCTCTCGTCTATCTTGGAATTTAGTTCGAAGGACTTCGTGAAAGAATTGGAGTTGTGTCGGTAAGTTCATCCAAAAGTTCGTGCCTGAGGGAAGTTGGTTGAAAGATATAGAGGCATAGATCCACAATGCGGTTCGTACACGTTTCCGTCGATTCAAGAGATCCGAGATTTCATCTTCAGTGACATAGTCGTTCATTTCCTGATTATGGGAGTAAGGGTCAAGTGATTGTGTGCGTTGAACCACTTACAGACTGGTGATTGGTATCACTTTGCATGGAGTAACCAAGTATTATAATGAACAAGAGGGAATGGATGAACTCAATCTGCTCTTGGGCATTCTCCCTAGCACGACTTGTGGCTCGTTGTAGGAACTGGAACAACGAAAGCTCGCAACGATGGTGCCAAAGCCAATCCCCGGAGAGTTCCAAATTTCCCCCACGATTAGTGATTTTGCCCATCGAGCAGACCGATGCAAGTTGGACCTTGACTTCTCAGTACCTCTACGGCCAGCAGGCTTTGGATTGAAATTGAACTTACAACCCACTGTAATACGTTTCCCTCTGATGGCTCATCGGTGAGGCTCGATACTTCGGACAATGGACGGTACTTGCAAAGCCGTGTTAAACAGTCTTTGATTTGATATTTTGAAGATGGCTTGTGAAATCCTTGAGAGAAATAAATCAAATCAAGGCCTTCGAAAAGAAATGCATGGCTAAAAGCAACCCCTGCTCCTATGGGTTTGCAGGATGGTAATTGTTGTGTAGAGTCATGTCGCAAGGGTTGATGACCGCCGTCTGGTTTATACCACAGACCTTTGTGGATGTCCACTATTTCTAGCCCTGTGGGCGCAGGGTAGTACTTCGAATCATCTGAAGATATTCGTAAGCGCAAGGGTGGGTCATGACATTGGACCAGATATTGAGGGCGTACGTGAAAAGAAAGATCCAGCAAAAATGATATCTAAGAACTGTGCTTTGGTACATGGCCCTCGCCAAAGTCGTGGCTTGCGAATTGCGAGGCAAGCAGTACACGGGAATCCGCTTTTGCACTAAGGGTACATCTGTAAATGACTATAATCTGGAAGGAAGATCTGGTATGTTACCCTTCGTCTTGTTGACCAACAGCGAATGCAAGTCCCATTCAACCGTGCCAGCTGCCGTTGCTGCGCTTATGCCTCTGTAAATGGACCTCTTCGACCTCCCCGTCTAGATGGAGGAAGAGAGACCTGTTGTCGAATGATGGGGCCTATAGGATGGAAAAGGGTATTTGATCGATTGGGAGAATATATATGAGTTGAAGTGGGGTCCCGCAGAAGTGTTTCATGATGCATGTTTCCATGGTGCATATCGTCTGAAGAAAAAAGAGTTCAGAAAGCCAGTTTTATCTAAATAGACAGGCGGACTTAATAGCAACAATTTAGAAAACGTAAGCAACTTACTAAAGGGCTGGGGCTGGTTGTATGTCAGGTATAGTTCGCAGGGTCGGCCAGGTCGATGAGAACTTTGATGAACTGGGGATTGCAGTGCGCGGCTCGAAGTGGAAGGGTTAGAAACCTGATCGATGGATTCAAATGGCAGAGGAGCAATATTGGCGGATTGGGGGAGGGGTCCGATGATGCCTTCCTGAGAAGCCGGAGGAGAGACGGGTCAATATCGACCGGGATTTGCAAATGAGTGAAGTCGTAGTAAGGCTGATCTGCTTCAGGCAGCATTACCGTATCAGAGCCGCATGAGTTAGGTTTTCAAGCTCACAACAGGACTGGCAACATTCATTGTTCTTCAACCGTAGCGACACCTTCAGACTGGTGAGTATCATTGAGGCAGGGTAATTCAAAACCGAGATCGTGACACTCCGACATGTCGATATTGTCAAGAAAATTGGTGAGTTCGTGCCCCAAAGAAGCATGGGAATCTTGTTGTTGGGGGGCGAACGGGTTGAGGATCGTCCTTGTCTTGATGATATGCCATGGCAATGAGGGGGTTGATAGATTGAGATAGTTGGAAAGTTGTGAGATTTGACGGATGAGAGGTTTGGTAGATCGAAGGCATCTTGAAGCGAAATGAGGAATTCTTATACAAACATATGTCCCTGTCTGGCGACCCAAAAGTTGCCTTGGTGTCGCCTTGACCAATCAGAAAAAACATCGGTAAGTTGTTCTTGCGGAGAAGTGTTAAAAGAACCAATGACAGAGATTATCGGTCTAGGAAAATCGGGGTCATGGATCTCATAATAGATTCATCGGCTACCCCTTGTCAAAGAAGTTAATAGATTAGATACGAGGTACGATAAGCCACGGCAAGCTGGAATTAACTTGGATGACAACAGTTTTGTTCAACATTTATCATACTCTGTTATGGAGCATGGACTGATTCATAGTCACTAAGGAATCTATGGATAGCTATAAGGTTGGCTTGAAAGAGGTTTAACCTGGTCATCGTTAGGAAATGGAGAGAATCTGACTACGTTTAAAGACGCCTTCTTCAGTTTCCTATCCTTATTAGTTCGAGCGAACAGTCCAAGATCAAATAAGGCTGGCGCGCATAGAAAGGTGCCTCCAACGGTGTACTATAGGCAATTAACGACGGTGAGGTAGTTGAGGCTAATGGCAGAACGCCAGGATAGCCTCAGTCGCCGTGCAGCTCTTAAGTCTCCAATTGATTGTTATTAAATCAAGCTCTCTAGAGATATGTATTGAGGAGTTATTCTCTACTGTGCTTATATGCAGTAGGTTGCTGCACGCTCCAGAGCCAATCATTTAGATGAGGCGAACAAATTGCAACTTAAAATGCCTCAACCCTAAAAAAAATGCCCTTTATGCATTACAGGTAATCCCACTCTTTATTTCAAAATCGAGGCTTTGGACCACTACGCCTTACTAAATCCACTGGTTGCTATGCGCTTACTTCATACAACTAAGCTCGAGCTCGTAGAGCATAACGGCAGGAACATTCCTCTTTATGCAATCCTTTCACATACTTGGGGAAGCAATGAGGTTACTTATCAAGATTTCCAAAACGGCCGTGCCGCAGAGAAGAAAAATAGTTACAGCAAAATCAAAACTTCCAGCGGCGTGGCAGCGTTGGCTAATATCAAATATCTTTGGATAGACACATGCTGTATCGACAAAGCAAATAACGTCGAGCTCACCAGGGCTATTAACACCATGTACTACTGGTATCGAGGGGCCCATGTATGCTTCGCGTATCTGGTCGACGTGCCATCTAATGATGATCCATATGCACCGGAGTCTTACTTTTCCAAGAGCAGGTGGTTTACACGGGGCTGGACGCTTCAGGAGCTTATTGCGCCATCAGACGTTATTTTCTTTGCCGACAACTGGACAAGAATCGGCAGCAGGAGAGAACTATCATCCGTCATATCCGGAGTAACTGGCATACCTGTGAGATTCCTGCTAGGGGCGTCTCCACTAAGAGATGCCAGCATCGCGCAACGAATGTCTTGGGCTTCACAGAGAGAGACCACCGAGGTAGAAGATATTGCTTATTGCCTATTGGGCATCTTCGACATCCACATGCCGCTGATATACGGGGAACGCGAAAATGCTTTTCGACGACTGCAGGAGGAGATTTTAAAAGTTACAGACGACCAGAGCATCTTTGCCTGGAGATTGGATGCGGATGTCCAAGTTATCAAAGATGACGGACCATTAGCTTCCTCCCCCGCTTCATTCAAGCGGTCTGGCAACATCATCAAAACAACCCTTGCCCCAGCTGGAGGGCATTCAATGGGCACCCGGACTCCCTCTTTTCTGAGTAACAGAGGCCTTCATCTCGCACTCCCTCTGGTACCAAAAGGCCAATCGTATCTAGCTGTACTTGGATGCAGTGATGAAACCATGCTCAACAGCAGGCGGACCGCAATCTGGTTGAGAGATATCTCTACGGATGGGAGTGTGTACCAAAGAATCAAATTTGACAAATTGGAGACTGTCAAATTAGATTCGATCCGAAAATCTCAGTATAAGCGGATTTGCGTGCAGTTCATGGCTCCTCATCAGAAGAGTCAACCTCATCCGGCACGCAACAGCCAACCCCATCCTGTAAGCACCTGGGACCTCCGTCTTCATCCCGAGAACGTTATAAGGGAGTATCTCTTAGGGTGGACTCTGGTCATGGTTATAGTGTACATTTTGCCTATCTCATCAAGCGGTCAAATGTTTGCTAGTGTTATATGCATTGTGAGTGGGGTAATCGGCTTAACCCTGCTTTAAGATAAGCTGCAGGTATGCCTATTATTTACTTTATGTTAAATCCCTATCTATTATGTTATTTGTCGGTTAAGCTGGTGATATTTAATTTATATAGAATGGCTATTCTATGCTAGAGACTATAGGTTAGCTAACGTATTTTTTTATTAGCACAGGTGATATTTTTAGAAACGCAGTGTAAACAAGGATTATATAGCCCAGCCAAAATACATAATAGAGTAACGTGGTTGATAAGCAGAACTTATCGTGGGGTCGTTTTGCGGAGTAATTTCGGGAAATCGTATGTGATTACA
>PVQB02000801.1:0-17484 GCA_002980475.2 Fusarium beomiforme | reverse complement strand
TTGTGGAACTAAAGCATTCAGGATACCCCTTGTTGGGAGAAACACGTCTATATCTGGAGTTAGTTGCATTTTTATAACTAGAGCACACGCACACGATTGTACTCAATACCCGTTCACGTCTACAGATATTCTACACCAGGAAACGATTACAACCCTAGATTCAGAGTTAAACACTTTACGTCACAAATACCTACATTACATATCCTTAAAGAAGATTATGCTCAATTTCAGTTCGTGAATGCTACTTTTTGTAATGTCATTCCACATGAGTGTTATTTATAAATGCCCTTTATGAACCCGCTCATGTGTTTGAGTCATAAGAATGCTCTGCTAACTGGCATACATGTTTGGAACGCCCGTGTTGGCAAGGGGGTATCGTATAATATCAAAGAAAACGCCATGCGTTATCACATGTTATGATCTCATTACTCATCATCTTCGTCATCCCAGTCGCTGCCCACATCAGCCCAACCTGCCATGTATCGCTCACCACCAAAGTCTCCTATCTGTCTGAAGTACCGTGCTCGGCCTTCATCTTCCTGCCATTGACGCACGATGGAATCATCAGAAGCGCTGACCAATTTCCCGTCATAACTCCAGCTAACGTTTGATACTTCACGTTCGTGCCCGTGAACAAGAGCCGTGCCATTGCGGAAGATGGGGATGGTGGATGAAGTTGGCTCGGCGCCTGTGGCAGATGAGAATGAGCGGGAGGGTGTAGGGGCAGATCCTGGGGGATCAAGGAGGTGAGCACGTTGAGCGCAGGCTGATCGGAGGTATCGCTCATCTGTGGGGAACAGTACTACTGATGATTCAGAGCTACCGACAGCGAGGAGGTCAGATGAATGGGAGAGGCCCTTGGATCGTATTCTGCACTTCACAAAGAATGTTCGTGCTGCGAAAGAATCGTGCTTGAAGCCATATAACGGGCCCAGACCTTGAGCAGCGATAGGTCTTCGCTTAGTGGCGAGATCTTTGAGTTCGGGAGCGTGTCCGAGCATGAGATGAGACATGGAGTAAGCATAGATGGTGCTGTCCTTGCAAACCGCATACATTCGGGCGGCATCACTGCTGAGGGACAGGGAAGTGATACCGTATGAACGCCAGGCGTGGTTGATGGGGATGGTGGTGGCCGAGAGAGGTGTGCTCTTGTCTTGGTGGCGGCGGTTGATGTACCGAAGATCCCAAAGCTTGACAACAGCTTCGGCCTCAGAAGCGGAAAGGAGAAGGTGTTCACGGCCAGCGGGAAGCCATTGAATCGCAGTGACAGAAGCAGGAGAAGTCTTGCCATGAGCAGTACGCTGGTGAGTGTTGTCAAGGGTGTTCACAGTAGAGGCCTGAAACGGTCTTAGGTTCTCGTCTCGTACAGCAACAGTTCGATGACCTGTCTCGCTTCTACTGATTGTTGAAAAACTTCTCACATGAGAGTGAGGACACCGCAGATCCCATAGACGAATTCGGCCAGCCTTGTCCGAGGTTGTCAATACGTTGCCGATGGACTGAGCCTTTTGCCAAGCGATCTGTCGAGTCGAGTTGTAATGACCATCTGCAAGCCTGGCGGCAATAGACTTTGTCGTAACATCCATGATCAGAGCTGCATCTCCAGCAGTAGTAGCAAGACGCATGTCATCCTGAGAAAAGTCCATATCCCAGATGGCATTGTCGTGAACAGAATGGACACCCAGGTCCTTTTCCTCGTTGGGATCATCGCTTGGATAAGTGTCGAAGAATCTAACACAACCTTCTTCGTCGCCGACAGCCGTCACGGGGGCATTGTGAGTGCTTGTAAGGCAGAAGGGAATGGTGCGACTTCCACTAGGAGTCAGACACTCGTACGAATCGATGCAACGGCTGTAAAACCTGGCCGTCTCGGCCCGAGGGTCATATGCCGGTGTATGAAGATATGTTTGCCCAGCCGTATATCCAAGTCCATGCTCTCGGTTTACTAACTGAGACTCGAAGCCTCGATTTCCGAATTTCCGGATTGGTCTAGGCGTGTAATTGGCTAGTTCCTAGTGATGATGTCAGTGACGCCAATGGTTATAGACACATCGACATACGTTATCAGGTTGGGGTTCCTCATTAAAACTGGTGGTATTAACAAGAGCGGGTGTCTTTTTGGGTGTTCTGGCCACTCCACGACTGGTTCTGAAGAAACTACTCTGCTAAGGTGTAAGTATCGATCGCGTGAGTAATATCATGTCAAGCCCAGACTTACCAAGGTAGCTTTTCTATAGCTATCCAGACTCTCCAGGCTGACTTGGCTTTCCGAAATTTGGATATCATTATCATTGCGAAAAAGTATGGTGCTTGAAGTTGCCGTAGTGCTGAATCGAAGAGGTGGCATGTCATCAAAGTTCAAGGTTGGCCTCTTGAAGACTGCCTCATCCCCAGAAGCTTCGGCCTGAAGCTTTCTCTTCCGTGAATCATCCTGGCATCTATCACTTGGAGAAGAAGGCAAGATAGGATCACTAAGAAGAAAAGATTGGGGTGAGATTGGCTGCTGGTTAGTTACGGACTCGTCCAAGCTCCCAAGAGCAGTTCTAAACTTTGGCAACGGCTGAGTCTGAATTTGTCTTGGTTGCCAGAAGCGATTGAATCGACGAGGTGTTATTGAAGGATTTCCTTTTGGTCGTGACGATGATGCGGGCGTTGGAAGAGTATCTGGGCCATCGGAAGACATGGTAGGCAACGACGCCCTGGTGATGCCACGAGTGGCTGGAAAATTGGCTCTGGTAATCTGAGAGTTTACCAAGATATATGCAGAGGTCACACTTCAAGAGCTGATGCGGCAAAATCTTGCGAAGGCATAAATCAGAACATGTCGAAAACTGAATATGGTGAAAAGAAGAGCTCTAATTGCAGGATTAGTTTGGTTGCCAGAGGAGCCAAAAGCCCGGGCTGGGACGGGGTTGAAGCGAGACGAGAGTGGACCATGCCAATGTCATGGGCCAAGGACGCGGTCGCGAAACCGCGAGCGTGTAAAATGGGCGATGTTCTCGCGTAAAATGGTTCGCTTAGTAGCGCCACATCAAGTCGACGTCAGTTGTGGCTCAAAACTCTTGAGCTGCAACGATGTGGCGACTCCTGCTTTTGGCGGTGGCTGCAGAAATGGAATTTCTTTCCCCCTGAAAATGATATCTCTGATTGACCATTTAGACCCAAGACATTCATCTGTCACGGCTTCACAGGGGGTTGTTGACGTGATGATAAGCATCGAGTCATAATTAGATTCAAGTCAAGCGAGAACGGTCAAGAAACAAAAGAGTCCTTGAGTCACGTTTAATGGGAATTCAACAGACGAGCAACAGCCGTAATAGACATTCCCCACTATCAGCGGGCCATTCCCCGGAATTTTGAACTTATGTGCAAGGATAGAAGAAGCAGCCTCATCGTGATACCATCCGTGGTTCCTGCAGGTGCAGAGTACTCAATACTATAAGATTATGTTATATATTTATATTACCACTACATATGACAACTCATCACCCAGGGCTTACATATAAAGCAGAAACTCTCTCATCTTAGTTCTGCCAAATCCTCAAATCCTTTAATCCTTTAACCCTATCCCTATTTTTAATCTCTCTCATTGGTCCTCCTCTCAGCCTTGTTTTACCCCTAACCTACCAGCCTGCACTGTCTCCCGCCAAAGCCGATGGTCCGTTCACCGATAGCCACTCATAGCATCCGCTGGACAAAGCAAACACAGTCTTTGAAAGTTCCCAGGCCAATGGTGTCATCCCTCACCATAATTACTCTGTCACAATCAACTGTCCTCCCGTCTCTGTAACACGCAATCCCTTACTTTTCTCCAAAGATTTTTTTCCCTCCATCCTTTTTTATTGTTCTTTCTTGTACCTGTCCTCCCTTCCTTTTTTTTTTTCTCAGGCTGGATTCTTTCGTGCACAAGACGAAACCATGTGCCGGTTCCTGGTGAGTCCCCTATAATCAATCAACCTTATCTATACCTCCGAAGCCGGCTTCTTGGTCGCAGAACACAACGCTGACACCGTAACTTGTCTAGGTCTATAAAGGTAGTGACGAGATTCTTTTGTCAAAGTTGATTCTTGATCCTACGCACTCCATTCTTAAACAGTCATTTGATTCTCGTTTGCGTCTCGTGAGTCAACCCCAATTTCTTTGACCGACACTTAAGGGGGGGCATCATATCAAAGCTGACACATGCCACCATCTTCAGGATACAAGACGAGGTCAGAATAATGCAGATGGCTTCGGCATAGGCTTCTACACCGACCCCAAGCTTGGCTCAGCGCCTTGCCTTTTCACATCGACCATCCCAGCTTGGAACTGTACTAACCTGCAGCGCATCGCCTCCAAGACCGCCTCTCGCCTTATCTTTGGCCATGTTCGTGCCACGACTGAGGGTTCCTTAAGCGAAGATAATTGCCACCCTTTTACACACGGTAGTTTGATGTGGATGCACAATGGTGGTCTCGGTGGATGGAAGTACATCAAGCGGCGCCTCGGCGAGCGCCTGGCCGATAAATGGTATTTGGGCGTAAAGGGCGGCACCGACAGCGAATGGGCCTTTGCCCTCTTTCTCGATACCCTCGAGCGACTTGGCCACGATCCAAGCGCTTGTCCCGAATTTGGCTTTGGACCGACTATTCTGCGAGAGGCCATGAAGCGTACGATTGCCCAGATCAACGAGATGACCGATGCGATTCCCGAAAGTACTCTGCAGAATGAGGACGTCGACACTAGAAGTTTACTCAACTTTGCTGTCACGGATGGTCATAGCGTGATCTGCACTAGATACATCAGCAGTTCCAAAGACGAGGCCGCAAGCTTGTACTATTCTTCTGGAACCCAATGGACAACACGAACACAATCTGCAAACGACAAGCAATACCAAATGGAGCGCAAGGATCGGGGTGCTGATATTGTGCTTGTTGCAAGCGAACCTTTGACGTTCGAGCGAGGTATGCAAAATGTTCGAGACATCAAAGAGAAGTTACTAACTTGAGCAGAGAATTGGGTCAACGTACCAACAAATTCGATCTTGACAATCCACAGACAAACTGTCATGGTGCATCCTATCATTGACAAGTACTACGAGCGTGATCCTCACCATGTTCGCTCCAGTGCATTTGTTCAAGCCAAAGGACTTACATCAAATGAGAAGAACCGAAGTGATGTAGCTAGCCCCTCGGGAGTTGATCGACAACAACAAGAGCTTGAAGGCTACCGCAAGATGATGGCAGGCACCCTTAGCTTTGGCCCACCAAGAAGTCTCAGTCCCGACATGTGCCGTCAAACGAGAAAGGTAGCTCCTGTATGCGAGTCGATACCTGTGCCACAACCACAAGCGCAGCCTCAGCCAACACAGACAGCCCCACCAAGCGAGCAAAGTAACAAACCAGCTCCAGCGCAGGGGAACATCAAGGTTAAGAGACGATCTGTCCAGCTACTGGATGGCAACCAAGGCCAAAGTTCTAACGATTACGATCAAATCTCGGACACAGATGAGCCAACCAGAGCAGATGTGCGTAATCCAAGGAAGCTTTCGCGGTATTTTCCTGAACTCACGCTCGCTTCACATGCGGGGTCCTGAAGAAGTTGAAGGCTGGGGAATAAGGTAATCACGGGGAAATGGCATGACAGAAGGCAACAAGGGGGCCAGAGACTTTGACAGAACTTTAATCATGATTTTGTGTGATTGAGCATTGCACCAATATTCCAGGATTTGTGGCATGGTGTTGAGGTGTGAACTATGTATTCTATATTGGGCATTTCGGAAGGATTCCTTTTTTATTCTTTCTTTTATATTTCATGGGATACCCTCGTATCAGAATATCATATCGAGACACAAGAATAAAATGGGAATGATAGTTTATAGTATGATAGTGCTTCACCATCCAGAGAATAATGTTAACACGACAACAGATATGTGTAAACTGTAGGGACTAATGGCTTTTGCCGTCTCGTCAAGTCAGCATCCTTATTCGCTGTCGCCCCTTTTACGGCCAAATGCACAATAAAAGTTTAACAGCTTCCACATAATAACACGAGCTGCATACAGAAGCAAGCCCTACTGTCGGGGAGGAAGCAAATGAGAGGCATTTCTTTGGTGGTGATGACCTCAGGGGCATTTTGCTCCTCTGTGGCCACTTCCCAAAGGATATGTGCCCTCGACGATATCCTGGTGCAACTGTAACCGCCCAAAATGTTATGTAAAAGCCCAGGACACGGAGGATATAGATGACTCTAACGCTTGTGAAACTCTGCTCTTCTCTACATTTATTGACTTGAACCTCTCGTTATCATATCATTTCTTCCTTTCCCCTCGCTATACTACACACATAACTAAAGAGTGAGAAACACTCAACCGCAACATGCCCTGCTGCATCGCCATCATTCGGTATGAGCAATGCCTGCACAATCTCCTCTTCAAAGTCGGGTGTACTGAAGGTTGCAAGGAACTCTGCCCCCCATCTTCTCAAAAAGTTATCGTCACCGCTAGTTACCTGTGGCTCTGCGAAGACTGCCACGAGCGCGAATCTAACAAAGAGCTCGAGGAAAGATACAACAAGTGGGCAGGACTCAAGCGGGAGATTCCTCCACAATATCCCCGTGAACAACAGAGCATGTTGTACTTGGTGTTGCAGAACCGTGAGTTCCTGGACGATGTTTTCCATGACAATGCCCGCGCAATGAAGATCGAGGAGATCCAGTGGGTGGCGGAGTGGACGTATGAGTATGGCCTGATGCTGTACGATGTCCTGTACGGGAAGATATGGGATCGAGAAATGGCTGTGGCGAGGATACACGAGTTGAGGAATTTGCGTATTTGGGATCTTGTCGTGATCAAAGATTGCCTACGATGTTCTAAGGAGCTCTTTGAAGACCAGCCGCATGAAGCTTACTGGACAATCAGTGGTGAGCATATCTCTCAGGGGTATTACAAAGGAGGGGAGTTAACTTGACCAGAACAGTTCGCCGAACACCATTACGACCGAAACCTATCGTTCAAACTTCCTAAGCCTAGACTACCACAGCCACCTTTGTTCTCGGAAAAGGAGAAGACACCCGAGACGAAGGACAACATCGAGTCCGGGGGCGCAGTCTATCACGTCCAAGATGGCGAGTGGGATAATTAATGAGCAACCCGTAACAGAACGACCTCTCGCATCACCGCCACGCTTAGGCGAGGGCAACTGATAGGGCGAGTGCCCAAGTCTCACTGAGCCGGTAGTTGACTCCTAGGTACCAAGTAGGCGGACCTCGAGGAGGAGACCCGATGCTCTGGTCGGCAGACGCGGTTATCAACTTTGATTAAGATGCCGTAACACAAACTCCCAGCGTTACAATACACCCACGTCTACATTCCACGCACGCATCGTACATGGTTTCAAGTAAGAGGTATAGGAAATCGAAACTATTCTCAGATTGATAACGTACATGTGATTGCGGGCGTAACGTTGAATCCAACCCCATGACATCTCCACGTTAGTTGGTTGTGTCTGTTTGCATTTACCCCCCTTCCTTGATCGTTCATTTCTCACTTCTAGACGTATTCTCTTATCCCATCACATCTGTCTTTGACCTACCTCTCCGGGAATAGCATCAATCTCAGAAGGACAAACTCATCAGCCTCAGGTTTAGTCTGCCCTGTATGCACACCACCCCCATCCACAGCCTCGGCCATGTCTGTTTTCACTCCTGAAACCAGCATTAGCCATGTTGTTTTTTTATCCTCCCTTGCCTGTTCGCCGTTCTCACCGAAGCCATTCCTCCCATCCTTGTACACTACCAGCGAGGCTCAGCAGGATTGTTACATGATGTGGCGTTCTGCCCACCCCTACTAGCTCCAGGAGACAAAGCCGAATACATGTGGAGAGAAGGGAGGATCTTTTTAGTCTTCAATTTTGGCTTGTGACATTGCAGTGAGGAGGAAGATCGCTGACTAGGATAGTTATGGGTGTTTGTGCATACGTTGCCTACACTCTTGTTTCAGTTCCCAATCAAAATAAATTCTCTTACAACTGCATCTACCTAGATGTGGGAATAAGCACACGATGGTCTTGCAATCTCCATTTTAAGTTGCATTGACTGATTATCATACAGTTGCATGTCTCATTCTTAGTGACAGCGCAACGTGGTGCAAGGTGGTATCCCGGTGTAGAATACGTAACTATAATACCACGCATCTGTCTTCTACATAATAACTACTACCGTACCGGTACTTGACAGAGTTCGGTCAACTTACAAGGGACCCATCTCAGCTCCATTACCGTAAATCATCCCTAATGTCGATCATTAAGGCCATCCTCATCCCCACAATCACGCCTCAAGCTCTGGCTTGAATCGGCCAAAAAGAAAAAATTATCTGTCATGGTGGATTAGACACTTTGACGTCTCGCCTTGTCTTAACCTCAGCCAATCAACAAGCTAACTGCGCCTTATCAATCCTCGCCCAGCTGTGCTCTGTAAAAGCTCTTCATGTTCGGCCGGCTCCGCCAGGTACAGCGGAGTTGATCCCGCGGTGGCGCCGCTGCAAGCCAGACGTAGACCTTTCGCTTTTGGGAGTACTACGTGGTCGAAGCTAGCTGGAAATCAAAAAGGAGGCTCAAATTTAGAGGTTGTATTCAACTTAGGCCAGCCCTGTAACGTTTTTGCAACTGCCAAATCCTGCTTCGACCTCTACAATGGCTTCACTAGTACCTTCGGCATATCCTGGAGGTGAGGGTCACGTCCAACTCCTGATTGCTTAATCACTGAGTAGTTTGACCCTTTTTCAGGTGAATGAACATTTAATTTCGGTCTCTCTGGACCATATTCAGTACGTACCTAACTCCAAAAGGTTTATCCTAATATACTAAACCGGAACGCCTTGCTTCCTATTCTAACATAACCGTTCCATATGCTGTTGCGTTATCTTCCGTTAGTTACAAAATACAAGATGATGATGCTAGCCTTTCCATCATGGCTCCAACTCCAAACTTAATCCCATAGTAGTCCCGAATCCGAATATAACACACCATTAGGCTAAACAAGACCGGCCAACCTCATCTACCCCTACCCAATTCTCTCTGCAATTCAGTAACAGCCCCTTGCACATTGATCCAGATCCCTGATTCCCATCCCAACATCTCAGCCCAGTACAGTCCGAGCACAAATGCCTTCACATGTCAATCGCCGAACATCCCTGCACATCAAAACATGATCCACTCAACCTCCACTCCGGGTCCCCCGATGCATTTAGTCCAATTGAACGGTCCGCGTTGATCCCCGGTCCTGGGCCCCAGCATCAACGGCTCTTCTCCCGCCCAATCTTGGGCCCACAGCTTCTCCAGCACCTCAAGAGCCGCTAGGTTGTTCATGTAACCAGAACGGAACATGATATCTCGACACTTGGACCGTACCATGTTCTGTTGCAATTCGTTGACACATTCACAGCCCGCAACGAAAAGGGGCCAGAGCAGAAACTTCTCGGCGCTACTTCCCGTGTCCAGATTCGTTGCGTAATACACGACTTGGCTGACGAGGCTCTGGATACTCTGATGGCTTGAAGGTAGCGATGGGCTCACCAGTCGCTCCGTGTACAACAAGGCAGCATAGCGGAAAGCCTCGGAGAGTGACTCCAAGTCCCGTAGTTGACTCTGCGTACAGGGCTCAGGGATTGAGGCGCTTACCCGTGAAGCGTCGAAGTTCCAGTTTTGAAGAGCTAGGCGTGCTTCCTTCCATTCATGCCAAAAAAGGGAGCGACCTTCCTCGTAAGAGGTGGCTGGGGCACTTGTTGGTGCGACTAGTTCCTCATTGAGTACCGCGTTTGATCGTCCACGGGTGAGACCACGATTGGTGACGTTGCTCATGTCTCCTATCTGTTCATTGAACCCAGTGAGAGATTCTCGGCGAGCATGGCCTAGTGGAGAGATGTAAGATAAGGAAGGAGAGCGTTCGGGCACCTCCTGAGTTCCGTATGAGGCAGCTGTTTTTCGTACGGGGCGGTTTTGTGACAATTGGTTCAGGCGGCCGAGCCTGCTGATAGTCTTGAAGAGTTCGCGATCACATCCCACAAGGTTTTCGGCTCCAATGGGCAAGAGTTGAGCATCTGACGCTCCACTAAAGCCGGGATACACTTGAGACTCGCGCTCGTTAATGCTGGCAGAAATGGCGTCAAAGTAGTTGAAAATAGCCTCCATCCAGGCAGAATTGCTCGATGCTGTAAGATGCTGAGCTCGAAGAGCAAGAATCTTACTGACACCAGCAAACTGGGTATGGAACTTGGCGATTCCGGATTCAACCATGCGATAATGACACAGTAGAAGGATCGTAGCCAGTACTGAATCGTGAATTGCTTTGTTCCGGTCGTTGAGTTGCTCGTTTAATAGGTGCACAGCCAAGTTGCGGTGTTGGTATTCCTCGGCGAGGGACAGGTCGTCGGGCTGAGTGTCTGCCATGGCTTCGGCGGCATGTTTGTCAGCCATCAACTTCTCAGAAAGATCTCGTGTATCACGTCCGAGACTCAGTTTCCTCTTCATGCGGAGATTGCAGGATGCAAGAGCACAAATGGCATGGCTCAAACTCTGGCTGTTTACAGCTAGTCGCAGAATATGGTCTCGAAATGGGTTGTGCGGCCCGTCGATAAAGACCATCGAGGGACACATGATGTTCTCGTAGTAATCCATGAAAAAGGGCATCTTGGAGATAAGGTCCTGGCTCACATGAACAGATTGATTTTCGGAAGCAGTGGGCCAACCCGAGGGAGCAAAGTCCGAATGATGAGATTTGACGTCTTCATCTTGCATTGAGGGAGACTGCCAGGAGACTGGCATCGAACTATAGCTGGCGCCATATGTATCGACTTCAGGCACGCCTGCACACGTTAGAACCAAGGAATTCATTGGTTCCATCTGAGCTTACCGAATGAATCACAGTCTCGAACCATCCTATTGCCCATTGGCGAGTCAAAGGTGTCGGTATGCGAGTGAAGGCTGGAGCTCATTTCTGAAGGAGCATGAGCGAGACTGGGGCAGGAGGTTGGGGCGAAGGTCCTTGCGTGCTCGGCGTAGAGAGATGCCGGGGGGCTCTGGGGGCCAGGAGAGCTGGTGCCTGTGGTATAGCTATCGTACATGTAGGATGGGCTGTGAACATAAGAGACATCATCTCTGGTGTAGGATTGGCTCATTGGTGATACGTAGCCAACATCAGGAGTGAGGGGATCGATAGATGATGAGAGGTTTTCTGTAACAAGAGGTACTGGGAATCGATGAAGATTGTGTGCTGTTTCTTGCGCGGGAGAGTAATTGACTGCGCCCCAGTTCCCTTGGTGCATAGAGGCTGCATGCTCAGGATGGGGGATAGAGAGGTAGTCGTATCCTGCCATGGTGAATGGTGTTGTTGGTGCAGAAGCAACTTGTGTCACCGCAGGAATGTCGATGGGTCCCTGGCGCATTCGGTTGACTTCATTTTCCAGCCCTGAATGGGTAACAGCAGAGCTTCTTGATGATGCTGTCGAGTGCTTTCTAGGTTCACGAGTAACAGGGGGCGCTTTTGCGATGGGTAGGGACAAGCCACGAAGCTTGCCTCGACTCGCCACGCCAACTCCCCAAGTAAGTTGTGTTTTATAACCAGAACATTCACTGCCAACCTCGAGACACTGAGAACAGTATGGTCTCCTACGGTCACACTTGATGTTCTTCTTGGAGCAAGAGAAACAGTCATCAGAAGCGCCACCAGCCGGAGCACGTCTTCTGCGCTTTCGTACGGCAGATGGATCTTTGACCGTGACGGTCGGTTGTGACATTGCGGCTGTCATATTGAAGTTGAAGAGGTGAAGTGTGTAAGAGGTAGATAGGAGTTAGGAGAGATGTCGAGACAAGTTGTTTAGCGAAGTTGAGTCAAGTCAATGTGTATGTTAACAAGAGTCGATGTGACGTTGGTGGTGGAGTTGTGGCACAGTTGAAGAGATCGAATATAAGCAGCTCATAAGAGTATAGGCAATAGGGGAATCTTAGAAACGGTGGAAATACGATGTTAAAGTATGAAGTCTTCAGGAACGGAGTATGAATATGGAAGTGGCGCTCTAGGATGGTATAAGGCAAGATGAGAACCAGATAGAAGAGACGAGGGGTGTTCAGAGACAGAGGAGGGTATCGCCCAGTACTTGAGAGCAGCAACAAGACCCTGAAGCCGCGGCAGGGATCATGATGGGGAGCAGTGCACTCGAGGGGTGCAGTGAGAAGGAGGGGTGTGAGTAAAGTTCTTGCAAGGAGTGGTAGCGTAAAGTAGCATAGTGATGTACCTACAGCAGATAGGCACGTTTAAGATCGAGAGAGCGGGACGTCTGATGAGAGACGGGAGTGGAGAGAGGGGATGGGGTTGGACTCCATGATGGGGGCACCGTTGGCTCTGGCTTGCCTTACCTTACCTTGCTGTGGCTCTCTGTCTCTGATTCTGGCGTTGGCATCATCATCCCAAACCCAAGCAAGCGTGTCTTTCTGCAATGATCAGCGGGGGATCCTTGAATGCCATCTCCATTTCGGCCGAGGTAGAGCAGTAGGATAGACCAGTGACAACTAAAGAAGGGATTCCCCTGGCCATAAGAAAATGTTTCAGTCTCAACGGACCCAGCCCAATCTCAATCTCTCTCTGTCTTGGCCGGTGCTGGCGGTGATGTCTAGATAGCGGCAGCGCGGGCCTCTCTGCATACGTCGTTTGGAGAAGAGGAAGAGGAAAATATGGAGAGTCGACCTGAACCTGGAAAACCTCACTCATAATGAAGGGAAGATGGAGGGGAGGGGCGGGATCGAAGATTGCGTGGGCGTGGCTACTCACTACTGTACGAAATGGCAAGTGCAAGTGCAACCAAACAAGTTCGTGACCGTTAAGATACCTTGTTTGTCGTATGAAATGTGAGCAGTCGCAAGTATCTATCTCTAGCCCCAGGAAAGCGGTTCATTCTTTCCTTAACTGACCTTGTAAGTCTTTGGGGTAAGCCAGTCAGTACCCGCGTCAAGTCGGATAGAACCTCCCATCGTTTCGCGGACCACAGGGGGTTAAAGCCCCCCGGCTTGATCTCCATGAGCGGTTTAGTGGCCGTCGGTATAGCGCTGCGAGGCACCCCCAGCAGTGTTCATACACCGGTATAACTGCCCTTGGCCGTTCCCACATTGTCTGGGGGTTTTGATTTGGCGAGCCCATGTTCATCGAGTCCGTCCCTTGTAGCAAGGTCTCACTCGCTCTCTTCCGCCCGACTCTTGGATCTTGGGCAGATTGGACTCGTGAAACTCTTATTCTGTAATCGCGGACAAGGGAGCGTACAAGACAAGGTTGAAAATCTAGGCAAAGTTCGGGTAATAGTGCAGCGAGCGCCAAGTCGGGGACGATTGCGCAAAGGGAATAGAGCCTCAGAGCCTAAAAGCCGCCGGTAATAACTAAAGATGGTTTAAGATTGATGCGTGAATATTCAAGATTTGCAAGGGAACCCAGGCAATATGGGAAAATTGGGCAAGTTTTGTTCCTCTTTGTGGCTTGTCACGTAGTATTCACCCGTCTAGATAAAAATTCGTCTAGAGCCGGCGTGACAGCGGTATACGGCCGAAGCATACCTGAGGCTCAATCCAGTCTTGTAAACTCTGTAAGGAGCTTTGTCCTGGCATAGGCCTATGCTTCCAGTCTAGATAGCTCATCATACATGACACAACGGGCTGGCAGAGTGACGGTTTGGGACTAAGATCAAGAAGGAACCTGCGTGCTGACACTGACACCGTAGATAGTCTGGTGCGTGAGTAGTTTGGCGCTATGGTAGAGGGAAAAAAAAAATTGAAAACTTCAGGGGAACAGAAGCTTCAAATTCTCTCTGTCAAAGTTTTTCATCTGTCTTTCGTACAGGTTAGTTCAGACTGTAAGCTCGAAACTAGATACTTACCTCTCGAACACCTTCGGAATCGCCGATGAGGCTGCGATAAGTCAATTCATCCTACTGCCACTGGTTGTCACTACAGTCGGGAACTGTACGATACCGTAGCTCTTGTCAGTTGTCGATCACATAGCATCAACACATGCAGGTTCGAACGGTTCCTGACGACAACAAGATAAGATATCCGTTATCATATCCGTAATGGAAACAAAAGATCTTTATTGCGTGCGAGCTAGGTACCTATCTCAAGCGACAAAAGAGCCAAGACAGGCCAGGACGTACCAGACAAGGAGACTTGCATGAAGACATCCTGGATCCATGCAATAGCAAGGGTGACAAAACCGCCGCCGGGTGCACCTTAAAATCATCCGCTGCATTTGCATTTGCAGTTACAGTTCCATATCCACAACCATAGGCGCTAAAGCGATCCACTCCCGGGGCTCCGTATGCACCCTTGACCGTGGTCAAGTCAGGTCAGGTCCTTTTGCAACATGACTGTCCAATCAGAATCACCCATTCCTTCGTCTCAACCATCTCCATCTCCACTGAAGACAACCTCATCCACTCCCCATGCATCCATTCTCGACAGCTTAACCACTCGCGCTGTGACAAAACAAAATCTCCCCGCCTCTCAGAAGCAAAAGGGCCAAGCAGCCTGGGGTTGCCAAGGCTCACGATTGCAGTCCTGCCAGCTACGTTAGCTAGCTAGGTAGCTAGCTTCCTCCCTATGGTGGAGAGGAGCAGCAGACAACAGAAGCGTCAGGTTAATCTTGATATCACCTCGGTTCTAGTTTGCAACCATGGATCTCGCACCTATCGTGCCGGCATTGTGTAAATCAATTAAGGACAGGGGCCCTATTGCCTACAACAGCACAACACAGATGCTAACATTCATCTGGCAACAGCGCCGTCATGGTGAATGTTATCCTGAGCCTGGCTCTCTCGCAGTTTTGCTGGGTTGGCGACGTCGAACCTCGAGGCAACTATCCGCTCGAGCCCTGCCTCCGCGTTTGCTGGCCACCTGTTCACTTTGCCTTACCACGTATCTTCAATTGCCCCAGTAGCCCAAGACCAAGTTGGTGAGAAGCAGTGGAACCAACGAATCTCTCACCCCGCGGTATCACAACATATGGAAAGTCGTGGCCCAGGATGACATAACAGGACTGATTACCCCCATGCTTCGAAGCAAACATGACATCCCTCACTGATAACTGGACAATCATAGCGGTCTGTCTCGGAAGCATACAGATTTAATCCGACTGCTTGGTTTATCTGGCCATCACCAACTCACGCCATGGTTATCATGACGAGAAACTCGAATTGCGGCAATACCACGGGCACACTTGGAACATTGCGGTACATGTCTGTTAGTGGTTGATCTTCTGAGACCAATTAGTCACACCAAGGCTAATCACAAATGTCTAGCGGTCAACCGTGGCGCCGCCTCAGAAGGAGTTTAGGCTTGTCAGAGCTTCTATGCATTCTTCCACCAGACTTCTTCAGCCATGTCACACAGACTAGGCGCTGTCTAACTTCAGCCGTCTTGGTCCATGCATTCAATAGCCCTTGCTGGTTCCCCCCACTCGACCCTCTCTTGTGCTGAATTGCGCCCGTCCACTTACATCATTCATGGACTCACAACTTCGGAGACAATTTATCTGCTGTGCAAGCCTGTTTACTCGGTTCACCAGTATCCTCCATTCGGTCTAGAATTACTGTATAATGCTGTCGCAATATACGGATAGAGCCCGAGGGTATAAACCCAAGAGCTTGACCCTCGGCCGAGAAACCCGAAAGCTTTCCGGGACTGAAGGATGAAGGATGGAGTACCATGGTCACAGCACATTTTCAATGCTTCAAAGACTCAAACAAAGTTTGTGTTAATGCTAATAATTCTGTTCATAACAAATGGCTCATGGATTTCCAAGATTTCATAGTTCAGCAATTCCAAGTGTGTGGCTGCTGCATGCAAGAGATGGATGCTACCCTCACACAGAGTACAGTACAGACAGCCACACTTATGCACGCCGCTCTCGTCATCTGGAACCACTTCAACACCACTACGCACAGTACAGTCTCTAGCAATTTGCAACGGTTGCCATCATCCCACTGTCTCGCAACAGGTATCTTTGTGAAGCACTTTTCAAGGAGATCCAGTGTCCAACTATCAAGATCGTGTGCTCTGCACTGTCGCGTCACACCATCAGATTTACAATGCTCTGCACTAGTTATCGCGAATTGCCATGCATGGCCATCCAGCACATCCGAATAATGCTTCATGCATGTGCGCAAATTCGGCGAAGCAACCCTACCTGAATTTCGAAGCTTTAAGCGTCGCAGCCACATTTCTAGAACATCAACATCCCACAGACCCTATCACTCCTTACGTACGTTTATGGTCCTAGTTGGCTCAACCGCGGGGGTTATCAGAAGCCTTGCTTGACGCCTTGGCGGGTTGACAATAGTCCCCTGGTTGTTGGTGCGAATCACATCACACAAGACCGCATATACAGTACATGCTTTCGGCTAGGTACTCGCGCCGTTTCGCCATTGCTACACAATCACTGCACCCATCGATATGCCTTGCAATTTAGCTCATTTATGAACTGTGATCGACCTCAACTCGGTATATATCCAGGATCAGAGCCAGCTCGGTACTGGTCAGAATCAATCCAAGGTTGCTCGCAAGTGTCGGCCGGTCCCGAGAGAGGACCAATCTCAAGCATACACTATCAGGAGCCGATAAGGCAGTGATCATCTCGCGCAGGTCAGCTTTAGCGGCTGCATTCGTGGAGAGCTGCAGGGTTTCATCGGTCTGGACAAGAGTACCGATCCTTCGGTCAGGGATTAGGGAAATGTCCACTAAACCGGGATCAACCCGAAGGTAGGGAGCGGACACGCAACACGGCAGGGCTAGGTCTTCACGCTTGGGATACAGCCTCTAAGATGAAAGGGAGAGTTGAGACGCAGACGAACCAACTAGAGAATCTCAGAAACGTGATCTTCGTTGATCTCTAAGCCCTCGATATAGGTGCATGAACCCTTCCAAGCTGATTACCACTCTGTTGATCTTCTTTTCAAGAGTTCCTTGCACTAGGCCCTTGAATGAAAGCTGGTCCCTGCAAATCCAAAGGCGACGCTTATCCTAACCCTTGAAAACCCCCAAGGCTGGTTGGAAACAACACTACTAATGGAGAACATTGCAAAACGTCTTGACGCCGGACCTTCCGCTCACCGACAGTGCTAGGCAAAACTCTTATCTTCCTCCGTCAAAAGCCAAGATACACGGGACTTGCCCTTAAGAACACTATGTGGGCTTCCAGTACTTGCTTGAGATATACATACAATACAGACAAGAAGGGTTGGGTTATCAAACATGAGTTTGCAAGTGTTAGCAATGGCTTTTCAAACCCAGCCAGAGGCCCCTGCTTAAAAACGCGTGGTGACAGCGGTGGCTGCTGCAAGTTGCAATGCTACAGAAGTCTTCCTCAGCGGACGGGCTAATACTACAGCAAGATGGATCAAAAGCTTCAATGGCCGAATGCCGTGACTTGGAGACGACTACCGGCGCCCTATGTTTTGAAGCAATCAACCAACAC
>PVQB02000800.1:0-57505 GCA_002980475.2 Fusarium beomiforme | reverse complement strand
AAATAAATAAACCTAAAAGTAGAAAATGAAATAAAATAAATACGCCTAATCTTTATAGAAATTACATAATATATATTTAATTATTATATCTAATTAATATTTTACTTTACCTGGTTTTTTAGATAAAATACTTAACCTCTCTATTTATATCCCCCTTACCTAATTCTGCTAGCAAACCAGGTTATGCGGTGAATTTTTTTCCCAGCATTTGCTTCTATATAATAACACATATATAGCATTTTCTCTACTCTTCTTTAGTAACTATATTATTGCCGCCCTCCCCTCACTCCTCTCTTTTCTACATAAACCAATCCTTATTTAATCAGTTTATAGGGCATTGCTTGGTACAGTGAACCATTATCCCATAATAGGATCATTATGGCTACTAGAGGCAATAATACAGATTGTGCCTCTATCTGGGGCGACTTTGTTGGCTCGGATGACGAGGATGTATCAGAGCCGGCGGAGCGATATGATGAGGGGCTTTATTATCCTATTTGCATCGGAGAGATCCTTGTTGATAGGTATCGCATCGAGCACAAGCTGGGCCATGGTGGTTTCTCAACCGTCTGGATGGTGCATGATATGTTCGGCAACGAGGATGTTGCTCTCAAGATTATGACACCCGGGCATTCCGGTGAGCAAGAGTTCGCTGCCCAGAATATGATTGCCAGTGCCGCGCAAGATACCTCCTGTCTCTTGCTATACCGGGAGACCTTTCTGTTGCCTGGTGCCTCTCACAAATACCACAGAGTCCTTGTCTTCCCTCTGTTGGGCCCTAGCCTGCAGACATATGCCTCTTCCATGTCTACTGCTGCTCGGAGATCATCTGCTAAGCAACTGCTGCAAGCCATCAAGGCGCTGCATGATGGCGGAATTGTACATCGAGGTATGATCTATCAAATAAGGCTTCTTATTCCATAAACCTCTATTCTATCGATCGAGAGATACTTATAATAGTATGCGGATATCAACAGCGCCAATATCATATATGGCCTTGCTCCTTTTAAGAGCGGTACCACTATAGCTACTAAATACGAATATCTCGGGCGCCCCCGGAAAATGCCTATACCTACAGACGAACCCATGTGGAAGGATGGCCAGCTGGTTATGCCCATGGCCCCACACAGTAGTCTTGTGCGGGAGACTATAACCCTCGCCGACTTTGGCCTGGCCATTAAGTCTGGTACCTCGGTGGAGGGCAAGATTCAGTCGCCTGTTATCTACTGTGCCCCGGAGCGCATCCACAATGTAGATCCGGGCTTCGCTTCTGATATGTGGAGTTATATGTGCATCTTTGCCGAGCTCTACCTAGGATTTCCTATGTTCTGCGGTGCAGGACACTCTACAGCAGTTAGCTTTATGGTCAGCGTTTTGGGGCCCCTTCCTCTATCATGGAAGGGCTCTTATAGGGGCGATGGACAACACGACGAGTCATGGTACGCCCAGACCAGAGTGCTAGAACCTAGACTGACCCTGGAAGCAAAGGTTATGCATGCCAGAGATAACATTAGCCCTACTGAGTAATAGCTTATGCTCTCTATACTGAAGAGGGGTCTGTTATATAACCCTGAGCACCGCATTAGTGCTGGGCAACTTCTAGAAGAAATATCTTTTAAGGAGCTGATGGCAATATATGGACTCTAGAACTATGTAGCTGGTGTTATATTAAAATATTTATTAGTAGATGTAGTAAAATAAATATTCTTCTTATTATTAATATACATATATATATTTCCTAAATCCTATAATATAAAGCTTTATTATAAAGTGCTATTGTTTTACCTTTTACTATCTCTTTCTATTAAGCTAAAACTATAATAAATTTAGTTGGACTGAGGGTAGGCATATAACTAAAGTCCCCTGCCTTGCGTAAGGCGAGGTATAATCCTGGGTTTGCCTAAGAAGAGTGGGGAGACTGGTTGGACGTAAGTGAATCTGCCTTACCTACCTATGATTGGTTATTATTTGGGTGTTGGTTAGGCATAGGCGACTCTGCCCTGTCTATTTTGCACAGTCGGTCATCATCCAGATGTTAGTTGTTAGTTTTATAATTGAACCTCGGTCGGGATAGATGATGGCAGGACGTCGGAATAAGCATACGGGTTCGCCATTTGCTAGCTATGCGAAGAACACGTAATCATAGGTGAAGTTCCATGATTCATGCTGACTTTATCGGAGAAATTGAAGCACCTTCTTCTGATTACTGATGGTGGAAGAAAGATTGAAGAAATCTTTTCGGCGTTGGTCAAGCGCTATTATTGGTGGTATGGTCGGATCCGTATCGATGAAGCACATTCTCATACAAAACGATGGCAACCAGGAACCGGTGGCTTCTGCTTTCGCATGACCCGGCTACAACGTGAGCGCCAAGTGGGCTGGATATGCGCAGAGAGGTCGAATTCTCACACGATTGGACTCCTCACCATGAATCTAACAACAGCCTAGCTGTTTTTTTATCTGACATAATAACACCACGCTATTTTAATGTGTATGGTTTTGAGTATAATTGTGAACAATGCGTGATACGGCATGTTACTCACAAGCAAAACTCTGCTTGTCTCAAATCGACCCTCGGAGAATCCGCACGCATGCCTCTTCACCTTCTAAATGGGATCTGGAATCAAGCTTTTTTTTTTTTTGTCCGATCTTGATCTGGATCTGGATCTTCTGATTGCACTAATAGCCAAAACGTGGCCAGTCCCCGGTGCTAGTGCTGCACGATGCCATACAATGACGTTATCACTAACACAACGTCCTTCATCTCCTCACAACTCAATTGGATTGGCTCTTTTGTACCATACACACTCGCCACGCGTACTTCCAGTTCAGTGTGGCTGGAAAACCTGGAACCCATCGCCTTGGTCCTACAACCTACAACGTCATTTTTCGTGCAAGCAGCTGTAAACTCTATTTATTTGCTGTATTATTACTCCGAATCCCAGGGCTTTCGCTTTTGAGGTGTAATCAACTGCAACTTACATCGGATTGCCAAGATGCCACGTACTTTGCTGCTTTGTTTCATTCACGGGTTCAAGGTGCATATACACAGTATTTAAAATAATTTCCACTGACAATCTGCAGGGTACCGATAATACCTTTCATGAATTTCCATATGTGAGTGACCTACGCCAAATTCGATAAACCTCCATGCTTTGGACTTACACCTTTAAAGGACCTCAAGAAAGTTGTCGCAAGAGAACTTCCCGACGATAAAGTTGAATCCATCGTCTACCCCAAGTATGAGACGACTGGTGAGTTAGCTCAAGCCGTAGAGGGCTTTCTTGAGTGGTAAGTTGGCGCAATAAATCAAAGGTCTCCAATATGCTGATTCGTAGCGCAGGCTCAAGGAGCGGGTGATGGACATTCGAAAGAAGAAATCGGAAAAGCCGTGGCCTCCTCATGACAGAGATGTAGGAGTCATTCTTGTTGCGCACTCGATGGGGTATGATATCCAGGCCAAACTTCGTCTGTCATGATCTGACATGGTTACAGGGGCTTCGTCGCAGCAGACACTCTCTTCCTAGCCATCAACGACAGAGCTAATAATGGAGATGAGAACGACCCATTGTTTCCACTGATCCAAGGTATTCTCACCTTTGATACCCCTTACAATGGCCTTGCTCGCTCCATGTTTGTCTATGGCGCCTTCTCCAACTACCAAAAGGTCAACAGCGTCTTCAACGTCATGACAGCCATATCTGCCGCTGTGCCTGCTAGCCTTGCAAGACTGAGCGCTCGACGGGCTGCAACCACTGCTGTTACAAGCAGTACGCGAGGACCTCAATGGAAGACATGGCAATTGGTGGCTGTCAAAACAGGCACAGTTGGTGCCATTGCAGCAGGCGGTGTAGCCGCGTACATGAACCGCGAGGCTATCCTCCAGGGGATGAAGAGCATGAAGAACATAAACAAGGAGTCTGTTGCCGAAGGTTACCGCCAGAGTATGGATGCCCTCGGACAAGGTCTGGCTTACATAAACCGCGGAAACGTTGGAAAGTCTTTTGCCTGGCTCTCTGACCATGTCACATTTGTCGGTGCACTTCTCCGGCAAAAAGAACTGAACCGACGACTTGAACGCATCGGATCACTCAAGGGTGTCGGCATGCATGATTTCTACTGCTCTCTTGGAGAAAATGGCTACTGGAGTGGAGGCTACTTCGTTCCTGAGCGAACATTCTGTGCTGTCCCCGAGGAAAGTCACTCAGCTTATCCTATCTTCGAAAGATGCGTCATGCCCAAAGCTGAAGATGAGATTGAAGCGCATCTCAGTATGTTCAGACCTGAGCGGCACCGAGGCTACGAGGAGATGACAGAAAAGTCAGCCGAGCTCATCAAAGAGTGGTTTCTGAGTGAAGAAAACGTTGTCGATGATCCGAAATTCCGCGAGACGCCACCTGAAGAAACAGAAGAGACCGAGACTGCCAAGGAGATTCTCGCAAAGGATCCAGGGCAAGCAGAGGGAGACGAAAAGGTCAAAGGCACAAATGACAAAGACAGTGACAACAACTCTGGACTTCCAGACGAGTCACCCCTCGACATTGCTAATGCAGCCTCACTCGTCCCTCTTCCCGACGACAAGGGTGACGGAATTGTCGGCGATGCAGATATCGAAGGCGCTGACACAGTTGAGAAGCGAACCTATCTCAACTACCTCTTCAGCGTGGCTCAGCAAACTGGCGCTGATGCCAAGGGTTGGTTGCCAAACAAGATTCCACAAATGCCAAATCTCCCCAGCATGCCAAACATGCCTAGTATGCCCAAGGTGCCTAGCTCGGTATCATCACTGGGTAATGTGTCCATGCCTAGCGTGAGGATCTGGGGAAAGAGGGATGGTGATGCTCAGGGAGAAAGTAAAGATGCTCAGGACAGTGAAAAGCACGAAGTTGAAGAGAAGGCCGTGGCAGAAGAGAAGAATGACATAGTCAGTCAAGAAGAGACCAAGGAAGAACATAAGGAAAAAGTTGAAGTGAGCACACAGACGCCTAAAAAGGCGGATGCAGAGGCTGAAAAGAAATCCGGTTAGACGGAAAGTCCATGGGGGTGCTAACATTGTCCCGTTTGTCTACTTGCTGGTTATTGTTTGCAGATTAATAGTCGTTACCTTCTTATAGGCTCAAGATATATCACATGGTTGACCTCCACCTCAGATTTATCTAATAAATTGAATGCAATAGTCTGATACCCGCGTCTCAAAACTAGTCTTCAACCCTGAGGGAAGTTCTTAAAGCTCTTAAATATCCAACCCCCGCCCTGTGTCACCCTTTGAACACGCATACAAGTCCCAATCCTGAATAACTCTGGCCACTCAAACCATTCAACAGTCGATAACAATCTTTCCCCGCCCACGGCTAACACAGCTCAACATCGACGCCTTCTTCTGTTCTTCATCCAAAGCCACGCCCTTATGTTCCACCTCTCCCTTGCAATAGTCTACCATGCATGTGCCACAATTCCCGACAAGACATGACGACTCGATCTCAAACCCAGCATCGGAGAGAACCTGAAGAAGGGACTTCTCACGGGGCACTCGGATTACTTGGCCAGTAGACTTGACTTCTGCCTCAAACGGCTCTCCAGTTCCTGTAGTAGCGTCGCCGAATTCTTCAAAGTGGACATTGGCCCTTGGATAGCCAAGATCGGTGGTCAGTTGACGACAGGCGTTCATGAGGGATGTAGGACCGCAGCAATAAACCATGGGTCGGGATCCGGTTTCATCTGTCAACTTGGGCAATGCTTGATCAAGGCTGAGGCGGTTGCCTTGGTCTTTGGCGTAAATGGTTGTCTTATCAGTTGGGAGGCGGTCCAAATAGGCAGCATCGTGGAGGCTCCGTACAGCATAATGGACTTCAACTTCAGCTGACTCTAGAATCAACTTTTCGACTTCACTGAAAAAGGCTGTGACTCCAATACCACCAATGATGAAGACATGCTTGGACACGTTGGCGTTCACCTCTCTGTTCTGGACTGCGGGGCGGTTGTGCCCTGGAGCGACCTTGATGATATCTCCAACATTCATATTGTCGTGAAGATAGATAGATCCACCTCTCGAGTTATCATCCCGGGCGATCCCAAGTTCGAAACGGCCCGTGGTCCCTGATACGACAGAGTAGGCGCGAGAGATGCTCCCATCTGGACCAAACTGAATTCGCACAAATGGAAATCGGCCAAATTTTGTGTCTTCGTTTTGATCCTCGGCTTCAAAGATGAAGGATTTGATCCTTGGAGTCAGCTCTGTTTTGCCGACTAGTTTGTAAGGTCTCCAGACGACAGGAACTCGATCACCTTCAAGGCGACCGCTCATGTCCTCAGTGCCGTGATCGAGCCGGGTTTGAAATATTCCAACCATCTCTTCAGATAGAGCAGGCAGAGCCACCAGCTCTCGGAAGACTTCGATGTTATCCTTTTCATGGTAAAGGTACTTCTGAACTCTTGAGAGGGGCCAAGTTGGGTTTATGCGTTCAACAAGCTCCATCTCATCGCCCTGCTCAATAAATCCGGTTTCAAGAACACGATAGTACCATCCTGTTCGGCCGCTAGACTGTGTCATGGCCGAGATCTTCTTATGCTGAAAGCGATGGTTGAGCTTATAGCACGGCTGTCTTGGTCCAGAAACCTGGATGACAACATCGCGTCCTACACGAAATATGTCTCCAATACAGACATTCGTCTCGGACATGTTCTTTGCAGACAGGTTCTCTCCGAAACCACCAATTTTGAAGAGATCCTCTCGGCCAGGCAGTTCAGCGTTCCAGACATCGTAGTGACTAGCACAGTACTGGTGAAGAGCTTTTTCAGGGCCACCATGATGCATGAACTGCTGCTCATCTCCCACAAGGCCAAGAGGGGTTACTTCCCATTTTCCTTGCCGCGCTCGTTTATTAATGGCGGTACGGATATTTACACCGCCGAGCGGACGGATTTTGCCTGTTCGCAAGCTGAGAAGGGTATCTGTGGGAGGAAGAGGGGCTAGACCTACAGCGGAGCTTGGAGACATGTTGATGCTGTCGAATGATATCTTTCTTTAATTAAGATGATGGACTGAGTTTGGAAGAATTGAGTTGAGTTTCATGAGACATTTGAGAAAATGTTGCGTGGAGGATCATTAGGCAGACATCCACTTAACCCGATCAAGCAAGTCCATCAAAAGTTCCTCTTGTCTTATCGCTCCTAGGAAACGACGACCGATTGCGCGTCAGCAGTATCACCATCATTCACTATCTGTGCAGTGTCTCCAACTGATTCTTACCTAAATAGACCTGGAGGAGGCATAAAATCTTAGACTTTGAGTCATGGTACAGCTAATTTTCTCTGGGATCTTGTTTTTATCAAACTCAAAAACGATAGACTATTGCTGTAATAATTATGAGAAGCACTTCTTGTAATAGAAACCGTTCAGTATTTCGAGGCTCGTTTCCAAATGACATCCTCTGCTTTATTATCTTCACTCCAGTGGCTTGGCCCTAACCCTCTTGTCCAACTCTCGAGGCAAGAGATCCGACTCCAAGCTTTTCCAAAATCCTCCATCCCTTGATCACGCTCATAATACTCAACCGAAGTCGATTTTGTTGTTGAGTAGGTTTGTCATAAGCCTTATTCGATCACAATTCTTTCAAATTCCCTCCCGATACCATAAATTCTCGAGATCTCGCGTCTTCCCTCCAATAATTTTCTAGCTTCCGCGCAAAGTTCTGTAGACTCAGCAAGCATGGAAAATAAGCTCGCGCAGTTCTCCCACTTATGATCCATGCTTGAAATCATGTCCCACTCGTTCTGACAAACTCCTAGCCATGACTCCGATAAATGAAATATCTCATCAAGGGTTGTCGGCATCATGGATAACGTCTCCCTCTTCGCATTTGCAGGGAATATTCTGTTGAATGTTTTGAAAAAGGAACTCATGTGCTTTCCTGAGCGTTCGAATTCTCGCCTCTGTCAATGACTGTTGGATATCCTTATCGTCTTTCCAGCCTCGGGCACCACAGGGTACTAAAAAGTGATTTAGAGTCTTCTGCCAGTGTCTTATTTCCCGGGTGGTCTTTGTAAAGTCTAGTTCTTCTATTAGATTCTTGACAGCATCCAAGGCTTGCTGGTCCCAAAAGCCCATAAGTTCGTTGTGCTCTGACAGCAAATCATCCACTAATACCGATTCTCGATTTGTCATCCAGCTAAGACTTGACTCCAATTCAAGCCTCCATTCTTTCCTTTCTCTTGCGAAGTTCGATACCTCCTGCATACCAGTGACGACTGAATACCTGATAAAGAAGTTCCAAGCACGGACTTCTGTGTCCTTCAAAGGAGACCCCTCCGATTCGCTGATGTCAGACGATTCACTCCTAAATGTGATGATGCGCCGACAGAGGGACGCATCATTGTTGGCATCTGCTCATGTATACGATAAAGCCTCGTAGGGTGGTGCATTATCCATGTGGACTACTTGGAGCCGGCCTTCGAGTACCTTTTCTCGAGGCGCAGGTAGCAGCTCCAGGAGCCGTATATACGACTGTTCTGACAACTGAGGATAGATCACGGGGAGGGTCTATTTTAGCCGGTAAGCTTCCAAGGCTCTATGTACAGTACGTAACAAAGCTCACCTCTCGCCCATAAGCATCGCTCACTTCTCCCATTCGGTAAAACACGCCAGGGGCCACTTCTGAATGGTTTTTTACGAGACGCAAAGCATTGTCAATGTCATCACTGTATGTTCCTTGAGAGTATTCAAGACATTCCGGCCATGACAAACGATGTATAGGCGCTTTGTGTACTTGGTCGTCATTCGTAGAGTCTGGGGTAGCACGGTTGGCAGAGTTAGCCAAGAACTTGAGCGGACCTATTGTTCCGCAGGCCTGACACGTCCAGGGTCTTGGTCAAATGGAATCGGATCTATTCGACGACATTCAGGGTCATGCCATTCCATTTTGATGGACAGAAATTCACAATTTAATGGTATTTGAATCCCTAAGTCTCTGATGAGCCTCAAGTGAGGGGTTCAGAGGTTTTATGCTGGAATGAGGCTGTGCTACAAGGCAGAGCTGTGGAAGCAAGAAGACTTCTGACAATCGGTCAGGGTGACAAAATAAACTAGCCTATATTAGCCAAAAATTGACCTAAAATTTAGCCAGGCTTCCCTAATGTCTTTTGTCACTTAGAATTTTGGTCCTAATTTTCTTACCTCCCCTTGGCAGACAGCAGGGAACCTTGCCTTTCAAGCGTTGGCCTCTTTTCACAGCATGATTCAATGGTTTGCAGTATTTGAATGAGATGCCTTCTTTGCCAATGTCCCGCATCATAAGGTTGTCAATTTACATTTATCCCATTACAGCCCTCCAATACCGATTTGATAAAAACTCAATTTAATTCCAAAGCCCAGTAAGCCAGTACATATTGCAAACATATCAGGACGAAATTATCCAACCTTCCAGTACTCCATTTCTCCATCGCTTCAGTTAGAATGCATCAATTTTCTCTGGCATAAGCAGCAGCCTTCTTGTTCTGTCGGATCCGGTCGCGCTCCTCCTTGGCGACACACACCTCGCAGATGATTGCGTCGGTATATGAAGTCGTCGCCACGCCGTAGCATCTCCGGAGGTAGGAGCCTGTGGAGTTGGTGTTTTGACTGTCGAAGAGCTGCTGGGATCTCAGCTCGCAGTTCTCGATCGGGCCCAGAAAGGAAGTTGTGAAGCCACATTGGCTGCATTCTTCGATGATTTCCGTTTGGTGGCACATGTTGAATTCTGCGGTGATTTCTGGGTTGTTGGGAAATCGATTTATGAATATGCAGTTGCTTTGTAGAGATTTTTCTTTGGATAGACGTGGATCATTGACAAGTCTGAGTTGAACATGGGGGCTGTTGGACCCAGGCCCGAATATATATAACTGTCAGCTGGTTCGCAACATAATCAATGTGCCGCCGGAATTCTGCCTACGCGAGGCAGATGGAATCAAAGGGGGCGGGGTGATTTGTCTTTTTGATTGCATTGTTACACAAACAAGCCCTTTTTTTTATTTTTTTATTTTTTTTCCCTCATAAATGATACCCTCATACATACAGACATGCCCGTCCATTTACAAAGCCCGATTGTTGCTGCATCACAGGGACATTGGACATGACATTTGTGTCAGTAATTGATAGGCCTACGGGCAAAATTATCATTGGCGCGGGTTTTATTGATCGGCTTTAAGGTTGTATTGCCACGCTACTTACAGATATGTCGGTCATTCGCTTCTCGTTATAATTTCCCAACAAGGCCGCTCTCCGCCCATCCTCACTCACAGTGAGATTGCACTTCTCTCACGCAACGTCGCACAACGTCGCACAACGTCCCCCTCTCGATTTTGTCAAAGCTCGCGTAGCAATAACCAGCCTCTTCGTTTTCGCCCATTTCCAAAAACGTTACTCTACAGATACGACTCTCCACATTGAAAGCACTCATCCCTTCTCCCTAAGGTATCATGATCTGCCACTGATAAAGCTGTCACACGGAAGTTACGGGTGGCAATGCAAGCGCCAGGGGTACAATCTGCATTTCATCCTTTTTGTAGCTTCTTTATCGGGAGACATGGCTGGCCTCGGCTCTGTTAGAAGCTCGAACCTTCATCAACGTTCTTGTAGCATGTACCCTACCACGAAAAGCATGCATGCCTGGTGTGACCGATAATGGCAGAATGGCACTCGAATTCATAAAGGCACTGCGATCAGCTGGATCATCGACTTGGGACATTGCCATCAGGACCGGACGGCAAATCCCACGTGGGGAATGATATGATCTCTTTTTACTCGGCTTGTTCCACTTACTGATTCGCAGGCGGGTGTTTCTTATTTCGTTGCATGCTAATCATGTTCAGGCAAAATAAGGTGCCATACATACTCTATGGTCGTCCTTTGAAATTCGGACTATAATTAGTCCAGTGGGATCAATTTAACCGACCTATATACTCATACTGTATTACTGAAATTCAGAGGAACCCGTGAAGCGTCCCTAGTTACACAGCGTCATGATCAGGCCATCTCGTTATCTCAAAGCAATCAAGAAACAGCGAATAGAAATTCACGTCTACATGTCCACGGTCTCGACAATAATGCGAGCACGGCTTAGCCTGCTCTCTGGTACCGAGTCCCATGTCTCGACCCAATACTTACTCTCGATAGATATGGAAATGGATGTATCGTCACAAATGAAGTGGACAGAACCAACCATGGAAGTCTACAGCTGGTGACGGCCAAAGACCGGGTCTGCATGATATCGAGATATTCTGACTCTGAAGACTTGACTCTGATCAGAAGTACAGCTGTCGACTTTTGAATCACAAGACTATATTCGTCAACTTGAAGCTTCGAAACCGTTATCTTTTCTGGGCCTTGATCAAGAATTACCAGAGCATCGGAAATATCCGTGTCTTCTATTGACCTGCTGCAGTGTCATAACTGGTCCGACCGAACGATGAAACGTGGTAAAGGAGGGTCGGGACATGGACTGCAGTGTTTTGAGCGAGGTATGCCATAAGTCCTGCTTCGTAGCGAGTATTCTCTTCTGTAAATTGAACCAGGTCGGGGCATGGGAGCCGAATAATGACATCAGATACATATCGTTCCAGGCAAATCCGATAGAGAACCTTAGATTAACCAAAGAATATTGAAGGCCCCCGTGATGCCTGTTTCTCAAAGACTTTTTCCGCCAGAGTCAACTTGATGGAAGAACGACTTTCAGCAAAGCCTTTCTCACGATTAGTCCTAAGCTTCATCATTTTTGTCTCATCTAATATCGTCGAAGTTTTGCTGAGGCTGCAGGTATATGGTAGAGTTCAACATCATCATAGTAACGACTTGTAGGATCTTGACAACTCGAGTCTAAGATACACAGATCTTCTCATTGAATGAACAGACCAAGATGCAGTAGTCTTGCCATGCACTTCAGGCTTCTGAAGCAATTTTCACGTGGTTTTCATGTGTCTTCATCTCATTTTCTGATACGCAAGGTTCAGGTCCCCAACATGACATACCGGCCATATCAAGAGCTTAAGGGAAGATGCCACGGAAAGAAGAAGCTGGCCTGTGTTTCTTATATTATACTTAGCTTGCTTTCAGTTTCATTGTGTAGGAACCTGAACGCAGAGGGCATTCTCGCCTTCTAAAACTTGGAGAAGCTTCAGTGGTGCTGGGCTTTATGACTTAGATGATACTTCCATATCACAAGGCCACTAGCTTATAACAATGGCCAGTCTTTCCCTAACTAACAGCGTCTCTACTGAACGATTTTCAAGAGTGAGAACTTACCAAGTATGTTCGGGTTTGTGGTCGTAAGTTAGATCTCAGACCACCACAAAGGTTACTAATGATCCAAGTGAATTTGCATCCCACTAAGACATTCTGGATAAATCGTACTATAACATATTAAATCCCGCTCGAGGTATATACTATTAATCAGCAGATCCAATTGTTTAGTTGACTGGACCACTGATAGATGGCCTAGAGTCCTCCGATTGCGGGTTCAATCAATTGCCAATCTGCCAAACTGATTGCGCCATATCCTGAAATGGCCTCATCGCTATCAGTGCTTACTGGGAGGCAACCATATCAATTTCTTATCTTCTGCTATAAAGCGTCGATGGGGCTGATTCTTTGCTCCAGGCCTTTTTGCAATGGTCAAATTTACTTTTAATCATTAACACCAACTCGTTTACAAATCATATGTCTCATTCGCCATGACTGTTAAGCACACTACAAATGGAAATGGCAATATTCGGGCTGCCATCATCGGCGGAGGCCCAGGCGGCTTAGGTGCCGCAATTGCCATATCCAGGTTGCCTTTCGTTGACTGGACTTTGTATGAGAAGAAGCCCGAGATTAGCGAGACAGGCGGTGGTATCAGCCTTCAACTACATACATGGAAGATGCTTGAATGGAACGGGGCAGCCAAGAACATCAAGCCCAGTGACTTGTTCAGGTCTCCTGACGGTATCAGTGGACAACAGCGGTAAGTCTTGCATGTGGTCAGCGGACTTCAAAAGCTGACCGTGTATCAGAAACGGGCGAACGGGTGAGCTTATAGAGCAAAGCTACCATCCCGAAGATACTCCCATTCAGCAACGTAGCGGCCGTCAGAGAAGAGCCAAGTTGCAAGCCGCTCTTCTCAAAGAGGTTGATCAGTCGAAAATCAAGCTTTCTAAGAAGCTTATTGACATTGAAAAACTGCCCAGCGGAAGAGTTGTTATCCGATTCGACGATGGTTATGCAGATGAGGTTGATCTCTTAATTGCTGCAGATGGCATAAGATCAGTAGGTAAACGGTCCAGTTTTCCGTAATAAATTGCTGACATCTGTCAGGTCGTTCGTTCCTTTACTTTCCCTTCACACAAAATCAAATACAATGGCCAGTCTGCATATCGCACCATTATCAGCAAGTCTGAAGTCAACGCGCTTGGTACGATTCCTCAAGCTTCAACATTCTGGCAAAATCTCGGTGGCAGGTACGTATTTACAAGTCCACTGGGGGATGATGATTTTGAAGTCACGGCACGCATCTCCCGACCCTCGGAGGGTCAAGAGCACGTTAGCTGGGGTCGACCCTTTGACTTCAGCACACTTGTCCACGAATACGATGAGTTCTGTGAGCCTGTTCGCCAAGTTGTTCGACTAGCAGCAAAGGGTGAAACTCAAGAGTTCGCTCTGTTCTCTGGACCACGACTAGATCGGGTGGTTGCTCTGGATTCGATAGCTCTGATCGGAGATGCGTCGCATCCCTTGTCAGGTGCCTTTGGTGCGGGAGCTGGGTTTGCCCTCGAGGATGTGTATACACTATCCAAAACCCTGGAATGGGCTTGGACTCGGGGTCAAGGTATCAAGGTTGCATTGGAGTTATACGACCGCATTAGGTCGCCGCACTACCATGATCTATACAATGTCCTTGACTGGTATGCAGGGATTGGCAAAGAGATCGCGGCAGAAGGGTTGTCTGTGGACGACGAGATTGAAGCAAAAGTGAGAAGAACAAAGGGTAAGAAATCGAACTGGATGTATTACTATGATATCCAGGCTGTCGTGGATGATGTTCTTGGTAGTTTGGATGACCAGGGAAATTAAGCAAGGAAACATCAGTTTTCATTTCGCGAAACCCCAACAAGTCTGTCTGTACAATCTTCGCATTCATTCCACCTTCAATATTGCATGAGGATTATGAGCTTCTAAGTTTTCAAAGGATAAAAATGTTGGGGGATCTTCTTTCTGGTGTCACAAGAACGGTCGCCGTGACACTCGTAAGTCACAAGGTCTCTCTCTATAGCCGGCTGTGCCGGACACCATGGAAAAGCGTTCAATTACCACGAAGCAAGGCTGAAGTGAATAAATTACACAAGGCCGGTCAGAGCATATGGATCTTTCATCTAGGTCCAGCCGAGCTTGAATGCGAATCATCCGGTCGCGGCAGGTGTCATGCAGTAAACGTCCGGAGGAGTGGATCTTTGCAGTTAAGCGGAATCGGCCGAGATGGACAGATAAACCATTGGAAATCGGGAGACGGTGCAAGCGAAGGAGCGCCGAGGTGCTGGGGGCAAAAGTAACGACGTGGCATAGCAGGTGAGAAAAAGAATGCGGTGAAGGAAGCGGACAGGATGAGACTTGCATGAATAATGCGAGCCAGGCGACTTGATGCTGGCCAGGACCCTACGCGCTCGATTGTGTGAATTGTGGTTAAAAGGGCTGGTAAATGCACATGATCAGCATTATTGACGATCTCGTGCTGTCTAGCGTTTGATACTGTAGATCTTCCAGAATGGGCAAACGGAAATGTTAGATGCCATGACGTTTCGAGACGTGTCTGGTCCTAGTAGCATCTTGACAGCCAAGTACTCACTCTGTACCCTACTGTTTGACTGACAGGGTCCCAAACACACTTGCATGCAACGGATGTTGGGGAATTGAAACAACCATTCACGATGTTGCCTTGTTCGATGAATGACGGTGAGCAAGTGAGCGCATTATGAAGAGAATCACACCGGCTCAACGGTGTATTTCTGTCAATCTGATGCGTTCACTGATACGTCACGACTGTGTTCGTCTGACAGCTAAGGTAAGCCACGTCCTTCAGAGGCATAGCAACTTGTAACATTCTGACAATAGGAAATGGCATGTATGGTGAGCCAGTGTTTTGGGACAACTTGAGTTGGGGTTGGTCGTACTGTACCGTTGTTGCACTCTGGTGAAGAATGGTGATGACAATGATGTTGGTCGATCTTGTCATGATGGTGGGTGGATGGCAACAATTTGCGTCACACCTGTTACTAACCTATCCTAATCTCAACGATATTCATAGAAGTTTCCTTGTAGTCAAGCCATTTTGAGCTCTTCAACAAGAAACATCGGGCTGAAAGATTAACGCAAGACAACGCATAACAAGACAATGCGAAGAACCAAGACATGCATGAAAGTTTCCGCGGCCTCCATTTTGTCAGTATCCGACAGGGGCAGAATGGTCTAGGCTCTAGTGAGGTACTTTGACGATACTTCGCTCGCAAACTAAGACAAAATTCGGAGTCAGAAGCCATCCGCTGAACCCGATTGAACAGGCCTAACCAGAGGCACAGCACAGACATGAGAAGGCTCCATAGGTACGTGTACTTGGATCTGAAGAAGCGAGCAGGTCACCAAATGATCAGAGCCTCCTTGCTATCGACTGTGATCTGGTGTGCGAATATTCATGCGATTAATATCAAGACTCAGCAATTGACTGCCTAACGAGTGTTACAGATTACGATGAACAACTAATTTCCCCCTGTTCCTATTTATAATCCCTGTCGCTGATTGTCTTCTCCTTTCCCGCTTTCTGCCCAAGGGAATTCCACTACACTGGAATGGCTGAGATTTTTATTTAGTTCGGCTGCGAGTGGGGTACCTCTGAAGTACCTTGCACCCCCGTAACTCCCATCCCTTCCCCTTCCATCTAAAACTTGACCCTTCCCTTCCTTGACTTACCACCTCAACCATAGGGACAGCTTCCCTCGGCAGTGTCGCTTTTCGTCTCTCGATATTGCTCATCCGCTCTTCTCCTTGCTTCAAACTCCTATGTTCCTTGCGTCGCGTCCCTTCGCCTTTATCGAATCTCTCTTACGACCTGACGAGGTTGGGCTGGGCTCAGCCGGAACGCGAGCGCGATGAACGCAATCCAGCAAAAGTGTCGGCCGAAACACCAGGTCCTCGTCCTAAAATGCTATCCAAGGACTACGAAAGGCGCGGTAGATGTCAAGCCCAATAGCAGCGAGCTCAGCTACCTTCTTTACTATGCTACGAGTCGTCGCTCCAAGATCCAAAAGATTGGCGCCTTTTTGGAGAAGAAGACAGCAAGTGACGTCTGGCGTCTACGCATTGGGTACGTCGCATATCGTTGACGTTCAAACGTCGACGTGTCAGATCCTCCCGGCTCGAGGCAGCTCCCGCAATGCTCTCTCTACATTCAGGATTTGCGATAACTAGTTGAAATTCATGATTGCTAATATGTGCCTTCCTGTAGGAATGTCCAAGTTACGCTCCAAATCCTGTCAGCCCTAATGGAAAAGCTTCACAAGGACTCGGTCCTGATTGCTCCATTCGTACTCAAGATCCTCGACACCGTCCTCCGATCTGACGATATCACCATGATCGAGTCCTCCCTTCCAACATTTGCGGCCTTTTGTGATTACCACGACGCCGCCTTTCTCATGGCTGATCAGACTTACCTCCGACAATATGAGGAAATTGTTCGATTATACGTCCAACTTGCTTCGACGAAGCCTGCGCCAGGCAAGGAATCTCTCACAACTCCTGTCAAAGTTCGATGGAGGAATGCGGGCCTCGAAGCTATTCGTAGCATCTCTACGGCGGACGCACTATCTTCGATAACGGGTAGTCAAATGGATGTTATTATGCCTCGTATTCTGGAGAACTTGTGGTCCGAAACCCCCGACTTTCTCGAAACTCTACATCAACGATTAGAAATGGAGGAAAAGGTCGACACCGAAAAGCAGTTCAAGCGAAGAACTAGTATTGCGACAGTTGAGACCGGTGGAGGAAATGACCCCAATCCTGTTGCTCTCTCCGGGACCGCGGGTGATGTCGATAGGCTTGCGGAAGAAGAGGTGGGAGTACTGGCTCTCCAATGTTTGAAGAGCATCTTTGTGGTCCCTGCCCGTTCCCAGATCCATGGTGCCACCGTCTCCTTATTGAGGTTCATCCAAGAAAAGGTCGCACAAGGTATTTCTGTGATGGAGCTCCATGATGACCGAGAACGAGACAATGGTTGGGCCATCAGCATTTACGGTATTATCTCGCGCTGGGCTCCCGTACAAGACAGATACACAATCCTTGTTGCTGCTCTTGAAACACTACTACGAATTCCTGTACAGGACTCGACACTCGATGAACAGCTCGCATTGGTAACAATAATGAGCTCCCTTTTACGTTCCGACGTCAACCTTATTGGACTGAGTATAATGGATGTTCTCCTTGGCCTGATTAGACAGATGAGGAAGCTTTTCAGGCTACGAACACCAACCAGCCAAAGCGATGATGAAAACACCGCTGCCATTGAGTCTGAATCAGTCGTGCGCCAGAAGACTAAGCATCTTGTGGGCCGACTTGAACTGTGCATCGGTGACTTGGCAACCCATGTTTACTATGCAGATCAGATCTCCGACATGATTTCCGCCATTATTTTGCGCCTCAAACCTTCTCGACCTTCTAGTGTCAACTCTTCCCCGGGAGGTGAAAAGCATGGTAACAACGAAGCTGGACCCGGTGTCTCTGCCATTGAACTGAGCGACAGCCAGCAGCTCGATCACTATTTCTCCCTCAGTACTGGCAGGGCATCTGGCCTTCGTGCTATCAAGGAAATTCTCCTTGTTGCAAACCCTCAGAAAAAGCTTACCGGAAATATGGGCTTGTCGCGCAACCCCGTGCCAATCTATGTATGGGAAGGAACCCACTGGCTTCTACGCGATCCAGATGGCCACGTTCGTAAGGCCTATGTAGATGCTCTCATCACATGGCTTGACCGAGAAACCACCTTCGCGAATGAGATCGCTGTCGAGGAAAAGATTCCCCGTTCCCGCTCGTCTCTCAAGATCAACAAGGAGACCCGCAGAGCTGTTTCAAGTGCCTCCAACCGAGAGCGAGGGTCCAAGCCACGACAGTCGCAATTTCTAGCATTGCTGCATCTGGTCATCTACGATAACGCCCTACAGTTTGTTGAGTACGAGAACGATCTTGTCATGCTCCATATCCTTCTCACAAGACTGGTCTTGCAGCTGGGTGTTAATGCCGCTCGGTACGGTCTACCAATGATCTACCGGTTGCAAGAGGATGTTCAGGAGATCGAGACACCTCTGTATAAGGTCCGAATCGCAGCCCTCTGTCATGGTTACTTTTGGGCACTCAGCGAGAAGTTCGACTTCAAGGACTCTGATATCGGTATAGCTATTGAGCAAGAGATAGCACGCCGAAAAAGAAAGGGATTTTGGGTCCAGGGTATCACAATGCCACCGCCCGAAGTTGATCGTGTTGGACTTCCAGGCAAGGCGCGCCCACAGCCAGATTGGGACTCTGCTTCACTTGAAAGAGAAGAGCTGCTTCCGTTCGATGACAGAGAAGCCCTTGTAGAGTCTATTGCATTGCACTATCACGACAGCCTCCAAGCACCTCCTGGCAGCCCTGGCCCGTCTCCGGGCAAGGTTCTTTCAGGACCGATCCTTGGCTCAACTCTGACCGGACAAGATGAGCCTGATTCCGAGCTACCAGCTATATTCCGCGAGCAGATGCTGGCAGACTGGACCAGAGATGCCGCGGGTGCCATGCTTGCCGCTGCTGGGAAGTCGGAATCCTTGACAGGATCTAAAACAGAAACCTCCGGCACACATCGAGGTCACCTCACAGTGAAGACGAATGGAAACGGATTTGCAAATGGAAATGGACCGACATCACCTTATGGAAGCCAGTATAATTTAATGAGACCTCACTCATCGCATGGCCATCGCGAGAAGGACCGAGAGGGAACAATTCCCAAGCACCGTAAAAGCAGCTTGCGGAGTGCTGCCTCCCCCTCCGCCCTTTCCACAGGCAACCGCGGTACCGTTGCGTCGGTAGATCAGCTGAAACTCGTGCTATCAGGCAACCCTCCACCCAAGACAGCCATCATTGGAGACGATGACAGCGGAGACAGCATGGTTAGCTATGATTACAGTCCTTCAGAGATGAGCTTTAACCCTGCTACGCAGAATGATCAGCCAAGCAGCCCAACAAGCACCAAGCGCCCTGGCACGGCTTCCAAGCGAGGACCTCTGAGCGCTCACCCTCCCCTTGGAGGAGCGCCCAATCTACATGACGATAACGATCAAGAGGATGAGTCGGTTCCTCCCGTGCCACCACTACCAGATGTAAACTTGCTGGGGGGCAAGAGAAGTCCTATCCAGTCGATTGAGACATCATTCCAGGATAAATCGGCACGGCGTAGCCTAAACAGCCGAGGAGGGGATGGGACTCGGCCTAAGTCGGTCCGCTCACAGAACACGAAGACAATGGATCTGCAGGATCTCCTCAGAGGAATCGATAGTCGACCGAGCGAGGGAAGTTTGGGTAATGTGACAAGACCTCCATACTAGGGTATATGGATATAATAGGAGTTAGGAGTATCGGGATGGAGGGTAATAGCGACGGTTGATTTGGTTTGTAGAACAGCGATATTAGTCTAATTTGCGAGAGCTCTGAGCATAAAATGAAACATGGTATTGTAGATGTACTGTTGATTTCCAGTTGCGCCTGTTGATTGAACCATGTGGTGGATTGACCAACACTTTAAAGAGTGGATGAGGGTGATCCTTGCTGGGAGGAGTTCGCTTGATGGAGATATTGCAAGGGTTGAGCCGGTTTCAGATCGGCAACGTGTTAGTTCACGGTGTCTCCAAGGTGAGAGGCCTCGCAAATAGTGATGTTATCCGTATCATACTGAAAGGCATTGAGACTGGACATAACAGTTAGTCGGCGGCCGCCATCAACGCCTTGTTCTGTGAGATGGATGGCTGTTTATTCCAACATACGATCCTTTCATACGAAGCCTTTGCAGTCGATCATCCGTTATCTCTACTCTCCAATATTCCATGTCTATCCCCTGTCATGGGCTTGGCGCCATTGGTGGCAGTGCAGGACACCATTACTTCGTCTTATTTCCCACAGAGTGGTCCCCGAAGTTAAGGAATAGGAAAGTCCCCCGCAATTGACGGGCTCTTCAAGAATCCTCCCTCTTTCTCAATCCTTGTTATAGTTCCCGTGCCCGTGCGAAGGGGGCAGTGCTTCTTCTCTTACCGTTTGTCTTTTCCCTTTCTCTCATTCTTTCTCACGCCATTTTGCCTCTATCTCGCTATTCATTGTTTTTTTTCTCTCTCTTGCACCCATTCCATTCATTTTTGTATCTTGTGCTACCTGCCGTTTCCCCATAGTAAACAACACATATCGCCTTCTCATATCGACAGGCGTCGCTAATAAAAAAGCGAGAGGTTTCTTTATGCAAGATCGCCCTCGACTTTCAATCTCTCTTGCCGAAGAACAAGGAAGATAACGAATATTTATCTGGGGTGTCGAATTCTGAGACGGGGCGTCGGGGTCAAAACAGGGCAAATTTACACGAAACGAACACAGGAGCGGGATATTATGGATGTGCGACACGCTTGACAGACTCATTTTTCGCGACGACAAACTCGAGAAAAGAAGTTGAATGAGGTGCTGATGAAACGTTGACGGATTTGACGGAGCCCGTTGTTTTGTGTGACTACGACATTTATCCGTTGCATCACGATATCATTTTCGGCCTCACGTCTCACCTCATCTCGCCACATCTCAACCATGGATGCTCCGAATCCTCGGCATGGAAGTCACCCATCAGACTCGATCCCAGATGCTGCGTATCCCAACGACTCTCCCTATCGACCCGGCGATCAATCACCACACAGCAACGTTGCTCCCGGCGCATCGCCATCTTCACAATCGCAGTCATACTCACCACCACCACCAACGACACACTTCGGCGCCAGCATCAGTCCAACAGCATCACCATGGTCCCCCGACATACCATCAAGTCCACCACCTCCATACGATCCGTCCCGTCCGCCAGCGATATACTCTCCCCTCGCTCCGCCATCTCCATTATCCCCACCTCCACCTCAGTATCCACCCTCAACGCCATGGCCATACCCGCAAGGCAGCAGTGCTGGATCTACTCTGAATGCGCCGTACAAGATGGGTCCTGTGGCAGCGGCGAGAGCGCGACGGAAGAGAAAAATACAAATTCTTGCTATGGCGCTTTGTGCGATGATGGTTTTCTTCGTTGCATTGATCATGGGGGTTTTGCTTGGTGTTGTGAAAGTGCAGTGGAAGAACAATGACGATGATTAGACTCGGTTGGCTGGATATACACTTGGCTGTTCATCGTTTACTTTACTCTACTTTTCTTTTGTTAATATTTATGGGTTAGACCGGCTATGGTTGCAACAGTGTCATGGCGTTAAGACTTGAATTTATCTTAGTGAGAGGGGTTTACTTGGAAGTGAAGCGATACACTTACAATACTTGGACTTGCAAGCATGAAGCTTGGTTTTTATGTGACATGTGTTGTGATGTTTTGTCCGTTGCATGTGACTTGGCAATTGGAATGGAAGTTTGAGAACCGCTAATACGCCAGCCCCAATAGCGAAAGCACCTTCTACTCAAAGGATTCTTTTTGAACCGACCAGGGGAGAATTCGACTTGCGTTTTACAGTTTCTGCGTCTTTCTTCTATGTTCTATGATACTCTGGATATAGCGTAGGAGTTAAGATATCGAAAGCGAGCAGAGTCGGCTACCTTACCCTATACATCGCAGATTTCTCTCACTCGGAACGAGTATTGATTGTGACGTGATGAGAAAGCCTTTTAGACCAGTAGATCACACCTTAGTTCTGACCTTACCAGTATTGACTATGTCGACTATTGCATAACATTCACTAAAAGACGTTTTGGAGGCGTCATGTTTTATCTTCCCATCTTTAGTCCCATGAAAGTGAACCCTATCACATCCCAACGGCACATCCCCAGCGGGAATGAGCCTGCCAAGGGCATTGTGGCGGGCTGATAGACGAGTTAGAGCAACAATGTCACCTTAGAAGGAGTCAAGATAGGTTTTGCAGCGTTTGCTCAATTATTGATGCTGGCACATGATGAGTCCAGGTTGGCCATCTACTGGCTGGGAATCATTCCGCTGTCAGAGTGGCTGTGGGTACGGGAGCCAGATCCAAGATTGTAACGCGGAGGAGGGGAAATGACCCGATTTGAGTAAAACTCTAAGTGATCGGCAATTAAAGAGTATCCCGGCTATGGCTTCTTGTTGGTTGTTCAATCTTAATTGACCTTGCCTTGTCGCTTGATCAGGTTCAGCCTTAGCAAGCCCACCGTTGGATTTGGACTAGATCCTTTAGCAGAAGGACGTGGAAGAGAGTTGGTGAGCGCCAGGAACGTTCATTGCTCCGCCCTCTACCACTGCGCCAGGTTCAGTTGGCCGACATATGACCTGAATCCAGACCTCATATCTCGCTGCGGAGTAAACACGGCAAACAAGTTCCCTCCAATAGGCGAAGTTGAAGTTGTCTCTTGTCGCTTCGACTCAAGGGCGAAAAAAGAGACAAGAGGAGCAAACAACGCGCGTAGGAATGAGACGTCAGTTTCATCCAAACGTTTCTTTTCCTATGCACCAAGTCAAGTCTCAGAGGATCTCACCCTGCACTGCGCCAGGAACTGATTTTTGACCTGTCGTTGGGTTAAGCCCAAACAGGGCTGAAAAAAAAACCGAGAGTGGCTTGTTTGCAACGTCACTCGATTCGATCCTAGATCCGCAGGGTCCAGATGGTGGGAGTCTGATACCGGTTGCAACCCACATCGACGATGACAATAGAGGAGAGAGGAAACAAAGATTCATATCTCCGGCAGACATGCATGTTGCTGAAACACACTCCGTAAGGCAGATACGACCATATCGATCGAGTGAGTGTATATGTATGTACAGACACCGTTGACGTTGCTATGCAGGTTCAACGTGCAGAACAGCGCATGATGGACACCTACATCACCTTAGCCGTTGCAGGTACCGTGTGTTTCTTCCAAGGATGTTCCTGGCTCGACTACCGAGCTCCTTTGGGCATGCATGCCTCAGATCTGTTTATGTGAATCTGACCGTGCATCTGGGCATCAAGACAGCTGCAAGCCGTGAAGAGTTTTCACAATAACGCAAGGGGAAGAAAAAGCATTTTGGCATATGTTGGTGGCTTCAACGGATACCATCGACCGACTGCCTCCTTGTCATTCACTTTTGTTTTTGTGGCCTCGAACAGGCTATCATCTTTGTTCCGAGGTCTTGCCTCGGGTATGCATCTGTGCATCTGTGTCTTTTGCACTGAGTTGAATGCTCTGGATTGATGTGCATGTACCTAAAGGAAACCGAGGTGATGGACTCGTACACGCACGCACTCAATTCTTCCGTGACGTGGTGTAGATTTAATTGTGGATGAATTACAAACACAGGGACCTGGGCACAAGAGTAGATGTGACCATTCAAGCGGACTCACGTCATCAGGTAGGTATTAAGGTAACTAAAGCAAACTAAATCGATGCTTCCATGACGTTGGGTCCGACCGTGCTGAAAATGGCAAGCCCTATACATGAATGGCAAAGGAAATACCGTAGAAAGAGAGTTGTTCCCGAGGAAGGCACGTGGCAGTACTGACAGCGGCTCAGTTTAGAGCCTTGGCCGTTGGCCGACTCCAATTTACACTGAACACTCGGCAACGTCAGAACAGTAACCAAGTGCCCACTCCTCTCCTCTCATCATCATCATCATCATCATCTGCATCTGCATTGCATCTTGTCGCACGCAAATCCTGATTTGCATCGCTCACAACCACTTACTTCCGATGGTGACGTGACATCAGTGCATGCCATCTCTAATCCTAATTCATTTGGTGGCCCCGGCAGTCAAGCCTAGCCTACCTAAGCCAAGCCACCTCAACCAAGCATACCTCAACACTGGGTCCAGTAGCCAGCCTCTCCCGTCGGTCTAGCTCCCAGCAATTAGCGAATGCTCACTCGCGAAGACACTGACGTTTGTGATGTGGCTTTTCCCCCAACTCAACTTCAGACTGGAAACACTCTGTCAAGCGGCCGCTCATCGATCGAATTCTTCGCTAACCCGGTTCCAAGGTTCACTCGGTGCTTAGAAGCGGGTATTTCGCATAGCATGTCTCGCCAATGACCCTTCAACCTCCCCTCCCGCGGCGAAACATGCTGCTCACCCGTCCCCCGTACCCTGCAGCCAAGGCCCCTACGCCGCCCAAGGCGCCTCCAATCCACACCCGAAGCAGCCTGCTGTCATTCTGCCAGGGACCCGCCTTAACTCCGCTGCACCTACAATCCAGGGGCGACCGACTGCCCAAATCGTCCTCCAGGTCCAGCTGTAGGGACCAATGGACGACAATCTTGAACTAAGCATTGGGAGCCCTCTTAAGCTACTGGAGTCAAGCTCATGAAAAATACAGAGATAGCCATGAAATTCTGGCCTCATCTCATCGAGGATTGATGTCTTGTCAAATTGCCTGCCATTAGGGCCTTATCCTCTTCTCTATTCACTGATGCATCCTATGCTCTCTGTCTGTCAGAGTTGACGTCGTTATTGCACTGACATCAACACTGTCAATCATTGGATCCAAGACATTCAGGAACGTTGCGCAACTAGCAGGTGGACCACAGCGATACCCTTGCACCAAAATCAACCAGGACCTGTGGCCCATCAGCCTGCCCCCCTCGGGCCCATGACTGGCAGTCTAGCACACTGCCCGGTTCGAGCTAAATTCGGGCTATTTGGCCATCGACTTGGTCTCCATCTTCAACAATGCATATTTCCAGGGACCAGGAAGCTTTGCGAAAGTCATCTGGAGTCAGTTAACTTACTCATGGGCCAACCATATTCTCTATCCGGCCTCTTCCAACCTGCCCCTCCGTGCCAGATCCTAGCTAAAGATCCCCAACTCGGATCGTGTTGGCCGAGCCTTTTCGTCGTATTCTTCTCCTGCCCGTGTTCCTAATTGTCATCGATTGATAGGTGCCAATCCACGACCATAACTGGAGCTAAGGGTTATTTCTGGTAATGAATGACCTTGCGGCGCTGAAAAGCCCCGGCCTTTTCGCCTCATGCCCCATATCGTACTCAGTCTATCTGAATTTCGCCAGTTGTCTCGTGGTTCTGATTCTATCCAGTCGCTTTCATATGTCGTGTTGCCCTTCACAAGCTTATCCCTGCAACCCACTGCCACAATCTGCCGATGATACATTGATCCATCAAGCTTCTTTTTTCATCTACTCCCTACTACTACTTTACTCCGATTCTCATTGATGGGTCAAGCCCTGCACCTTGACAACTTATAAAGACCCCTGGCTAAGTTTTGCTTTTGACTTTTCCCCTCGGAATTCTCATTGTCGTTACGGATGCCTGTTGCTGCGCTCTCTTTCTCATTTGCAGGTCTTAGCCACGTTCCATCCCTGTCATCATTGTGTTATAAGTTGCTTTGTTGGCTCCGGTCCTGATTACGGCTTTCAAGAGCCTGCCTTCCAACTTGAATTCTATCAAACTGTGGTATAATACATCTCTGAACCCCGACACACAAATACGCAAACAAAGATATAAAGAGCACTCACCCCCTTCTTTACATAGCTTCAACTGCCACCAGCATCATTCTTGTCGCATTGGCTGATGTTTCTGAGGATACCAGTCATATTAGACTCGTCCCAAGCAAGCTCAAGTCCAGCCGAGTCCAGCCCGATCCAGCCTGGTTCCGGGCTTTGAAGATCTTGCTTTCGGTTCAAGCCAGTTCTAGAACGCCAAAACTTGACACCCATTACATTCAAGCACTATCCTCTTTTTTAGCATTCGAATTCTTGGGGGGGTCTGGCTTTAAATCAGCCAAAGACAAAACCACCGTGTTTCCCCGGTCTTCCTCAGCTCTCCTTGACACTGAGAATTTACCGACCCCTCAGTGGCTTCATTACCACTGTCTACGCTGCCCTTGCTCTCCGCTTCCCCAAGGAAAAATCTCGAGCTAGCCGCCACGGGCGCTTCCCAATTCCCAAACTCCCGGTCCTGGGTCCAAACGAGGAAACTCAATTTCAGGCATCACAAATCCTAGACATTTTTATTCGGTTCTAGTGTCATCCATCTGGCTGGCTGTATCTCCTCTCTCGGTCTTTTTAACTCCCTCCTCCCCAAGCTCGATTTCGCACCTTTCTTTTTAAGCCTGACCTGACTCAACATCTCGGTTCTGCCTGTGTCGCTTCCCGGCGTGCGCGTGCTGGTTTTTTCTATCGTTGCAACATACGATTGGGTGCTCAACGATCAACCCCAAGGCCGTGAGGCTTCAAAAACATACATACCGACCGCAACCAGCACCCCAGTCTCGAATTTTTGTTTCTCATCCCTCACCAACAGTTCCCGAGCTACATGTTCTTTGCCCATCGCCAACTTTTCACTCTCAGACTTATTAGTGTCTATTTCCCTCGCTCGGACGCCGCCATTGAAGACGCTCAGCTTCAATATCGCTATTAGCAACCGAATTTTCTTATCGCTTGATTGATATACAGTAGTTGAGGGGCATAGATTGCTCGTCGCTCGCTTTATTTCGGCTTACGCTCCCTCACCAAGAAATTATCAATTTTTTTTTTCATTGCCATCATGCCACGACATTATCACTACCAGCCCAGGTTTGACCCATTCACCCTCAACGCTCCTTGGTGCTGGATACTAAATCATTCACCAGTCGGGAACTCCATGTTGTAGTGCTGGGAGCAGGTTCGTCCACACACAACACCATCATGCAGCCCTTTTCGCTTTGACTCCCTTTCTTACGTGTGCGTTTGTCTGACTCGTTTATCAATTGGTAGGCGGCGTGGGTAAAAGTTGTTTAACTGGTCAGTTGTCATTCTCCCTTCACCTTCCCTCGCCTCGTCCCATGTCATGTCCTCATGTTGCTGCGCCTGCGTGAGTCCCACTGTTGCATCCGCAATCCTACTACAACACTTCCCTGTCTTCCCCTTTGCAGCACAAGGCTCATGCGAGAACAGCCCAGTTCGTCCACAATGAGTGGATCGAGAGCTATGATCCCACCATTGAAGATTCTTATCGCACCCAACTTCAGGTTGATGTGAGTATTGCGCATGGCACCAATACCACGATTTGACCCCTTCTGACTGACTCGCTCGTCTCAGGGACGTCAAGTTATTCTCGAAATGTGAGTTTACACCTTGATTGTCTCGCAACTCGATCCGCGTTTGGAGACGAGCTGTTACTGACTCGGCATTTAGCCTCGATACTGCGGGGACCGAGCAATTCGGTAGGTCCTCCTCTAAGTCTCACCAACTTTCTCACGGCTCTTGTACTGATGATGGTACAGTTGCCATGAGGGATTTGTACATGAAAACCGGTCAGGGCTTTCTCCTCGTCTTCAGCATTACATCATCTTCCTCACTTAGCGAACTAGCTGGTTTACGCGAAGAAATTATCCGAATCAAAGACGATGAAAATGTACCTCTCGTTATTGTCGGTAACAAAGCCGATTTGGAAGAGAATCGCGCTGTGCCCCGAGCCAAGGGCTTCTCCATTTCACAACGATGGGGCGCACCCTACTACGAGGCTAGCGCGAGGACAAGGAGTAAGTTCGCCTGTCCACCCACCCGTGGCTTCTTTCGCCGCATCCGGACTAACGATATGCAGCCAATGTAGATGAGGTCTTTATCGATCTCTGCAGACAAATGCTGCGCAAAGAGGACGAACAAAACGCGAATGACGGACCCCATGATGACTACAAGTATGATCATGGTCGAAGTTCTCACAGACGTCAACGACGGCGCCGAAAGAAAGATTCGCCGCGGTGTGTGATTCTGTGAACTTGATGAACTGTTTCAGAATGATGGCCACTGGATGGCATCCAAGCACTGGAATTATTTCACTTCTCTCAATTTTTTAAGCTTCGGCATTTCTCACCAAAATTTCTCACACTTTACAGCATGCTTTACGCTGATCACGGCTATTGGAAATGAATCTATCAAGATATATGGATTTTCTTTTTTGGAGGGATCACATAAACGACCTCGCGGTCACATGAGACGAAACGACTACGATTGGCCTCAGACTCGCCGCAGAATCGAGTCACATCACTGAAATGAGACCGAGGCGTATACTAGACGATAAGACGTATCACACCAATCAAACCGAACCGCACAGCATCGCATCACTTGCACGAGCCAAGCGACGGGTGTTTGGGGTCGACAACTTCCCATATTGTATTCCACATTACGGCGTTGGTGGCGTTGGATATCGACCTGGAATAAAGGTTCTACGCGCATTTATTTTTGTTTTTAGGGGTTTGATATGTTTATTTATTCTTTTACACTGGATTGCAGTAAAATGGACAAGAGACGGACGGAAGTGTGTCATGACGAGGAAGCAGAACAACCTTGGCATTGACATGAGTGCTTGAAGTAGCGAGAATGAAGCGATATTAGCCATGCAGATACATGCATGTATGTATGCATTTTTTTTTTTTTTTTCGGCTTCTATCCGGAATGACATTGATGATTTTCAATTCTTACCCAATCTATTTCCTCGTTTCGGGCTCTTTAGCTCTCGCGTCGGAACCTGACGTCAATAATCTATGTGGCAGCACCACGTGAACTATGATCTTTCCGAATTCTCGAGTCTCACTGACCAGGTTTGTCTCTTCATGACAAGTCGTTGTTAAGTCAAGCCACGAATTCATTGTGGCATGTCGCACAACATTCACCCGTCATTGTCAGTGTCACCATACCCTAGAACAACTACATGAGCCGCGTGTTCAGATCACATCACCTCAGCTCGTCAACTAACTTTTGTCATCCCTCAAATTTACAACTCATCCCGCATATTTTTCACAATCACAAGGTATTCACTATCTGCATGTCAATGCCTATGCCCATGTTATCCTGCCCGGCTCATCATGCTATTCTCGTGACTTGATACTGATCTGCACATCATTTCGTGCGTAACCAACCTCGACTATGACGTGTGTCCAAAGGCCTAGCCCAATCCAACTATCAAAACTTTTGCAAAATCGAAACCCAAACTGGCCGTGCTGGACTGTTGACGATCTTTGGGTGCAGCTTACTTGCGCCGCAGCATGCCCCAGATGTCAGTGAAGATACCGAACCACCCCTTGACTCGTTCAGCGGCGTTCAGAAGTAGGATGAATCGCTTTACAAACGCGTCGGCGTTGTCATAGTCATCAGCGTAGCATTCCCAAACAGCACGGCCTTGACCGTTGTTCTCAGAGTCCTGGACAGCCATTAGGGCATCCACATCCTCCACACCCTCAACCCCAGTGGACTTGAGCTTGGGACCAACACAGAGTGCACGACCCGCGATCTCCTCATCGGAAATGAGGCGAGTGGCAGCGTCGATGACATCCTCGATCATTGCCCCGCCTGCTGTACCGGAAAGGAAGGCTGCTTCAATGGGTAACTTGAGCATGTTGGACTTGGAGACATAGTAGGGAGTGATCATGTTGACACGAACGCCACTTCGGAAGGACGTAGCACGAAGAGTGCGAAAGAGGCCAAGGATAGCATGCTTGCTCATCGTGTACATGGTCTGAGTTGGGAAAGGGCACAGAGACGCAAGCGAGCCGACGAGAAGCAGGCATCGATCACGAGGAGAGGACCCATTCTGCGGCAGCCAGTACATGGCGAGGTGAGTGGTGTAGGCAGCGCCTGTGATGTTGACATCAAACTGAGTCGTGTTGGGTTTGGGAAGACGACCATTTTTGAGAACGGGCTCTTCAAACTGGATGGAGACGTCGGGGAGTATGATACCGGCGTTGGGCACGACAATATCGATACCTCCATGGGGACTGACATGAACAGCAGTCTCAAAGAGGCTGACCTGTGACTCCCAATCGGTGACATCGCAATGCTGGAAGGCAAAGGCTGAGTCCGGATACTGAGCTGTAAGTTCAGCCACGACCTGCTCCCCCGCTGCATCAGCGACATCGCCGATGATGATGTTTGCACCATGGGATGCCCATTCGCGAACCATATGAGAACCAAGACCATTGGCACCACCAGTGATGACAATAGTCTTGCCCTTGAGAGTTGTAGCATCGTAGGGCTTAGTCACATCGACTGGCGGTGACTGGCGGATGAGGCCCTTGATATCGTTGGTGGGCTGCATGGCTGCTGAGTAGGTACTGTACTAGGATATGACTTTTGCTGCGACAGGTATCCGTAATAGAGCTGATCTGATCCCGGCAGATGGTGTCCTTTCCAAGAATACCAGATAGAATGCTGGACGAAGCAAAAACCGTTGTGACGGTGACTGCGATTATCGAAACCGATTTGCTGACCTGTCAAATCAAACAAATTAGCCCCAGCTTCAGCTTCTGCTTTCTCAGCTAAGGCAGGTGTCAAACCAAAGGCCGTTTGACCAAAAATATCTCCCGGTGGAGTCTGACTGAGCCGTTTAGTTCTAGTTTTTGCAGGGTCTGGCCCAATCTCACCTGCGTTGATCTACCTATCGTATCGTGTTGTTCCTTGAAGACCCGATAAATTAGCTTTGGTGGGTCGTCTCGAGCCTGATATATCCACTTCAGATGCTGTTGCTGTTGTTGTTGTTGATGATGGCAATGATGATAATGATGATGATGATGATGATGATGATGATGAAGTCGATGGTTTCAGATCAGATGATGATGGTGATCCAGATGAGGAGAAGATGAAGAGAGGAGAAGTTTGCGGCAAAGAAAAGGTTGGTATAAATAAGGCCCCCATCTGCCATTTGCAATGGATGAATCCCTGCTTGCATTCACAGCTGTACTGTAACTGTCCTACTGGCTGTGACAGTGGCAGACAGGAGCAATAGTGTATGTACAAGATCTGGCTCGGCGAACATTGGAGCTCGATAATTTTGCGGATGTTCTTTGAAGAACCGTTGAGATTCTGACCAGCATTGTTATGCTGCCCGTCTGTACGTTGAACGTCCATAGTCGTTAGAAGGCTAATAAGGCAGCTATGTTAGCTTAGTTATTGCCGACCGGCGACAATAGCATAAACAAGAGTTTCTACACGGAAATCTTGATAAAGACCATGAGATTGAGATTCACGCATGGCTATAGATATGGCAGTTCCTTGGAGCTCAGTAGCCCCGGAGCGCAAAATGTTATGATAAGATGACAGTTCATTATGGATTTCGTATGCCACGGAAATACGGCACTTTTTGCCGGATCTCCCATGCCGAATCGCTATCTTTGCGTGACTCAACGAACACTCTATGTTCGCGACTGCTCTAAGTCCCAAGATGGTAACAATATCTGAACGTTGAGGCTGCGTCATTCCAGGCAGCGCAGAAAATGCTGAGAATTTCCATGTGCTAGGAACAGCTCTTTTGTTGGCCATTTATCTATCTAAGCACCCGGCATGAATGCCAAGTCAGCAAATAGGCAAAATATTTGCTAGTCAGGCGACTGTTGGTCTTGAAATAGACTATTCGTAGTCATCTCTGCCATCATATGTGATTGTGTGGGTGATGAAACCGATCAGTTTTCGTCATTACTCGATGTAAGCTGTGGATATGGGAGGGTGTGATTGTCATCCTCTAGCCCTGGAACCTTGAGCTGCACGTATACAAATTGACTGTTGGCTTAGTCTATGCTGAGAAGCATCTTCGGGAGTAATCATTCGAACTCGTTGCCCAAATCATTGTTTCCGCCTAACAGGCAGCTCGTATGTTCTGGACGTCGAAACTTCAGAGCTATGGAATATTGGGGATCCGATGCTGGAGCAATCCAGGTATCTGCTGTCATCATGTCCGCCTACAAAAAATAGAACAGGAAAGCCGGGCAACAGAAGCAAAGGGCCAGAACAATGAAATTACGCCGTGTCTTAGCAGGTTTCCCTTGCTTTCGGAACATTTCATCGCAGACGTGCAGAGGATCTTCTTCCCGCGATGAACACCACAATAACCTCGTTGTAACTTGTCTCAAGGCAAGGGTTGAATGCTAGTGTGCACAAGCTGGTCCACTACCCAATGGCTTAGACAGTGGCTGTCAAAGGTAGAAAAGGGAGAAAAGATTTGGATGTGTCACATGAGTATCGAAGGTTAGGGGAGGCCGTCGATCATTTCGTCTAGAATTGATGGAGCCCAACTTCAATTCCATGGCGCGTCTCCCATCATCACCCAGCAGTACTTGACTTGATTGCGCTCTGTGGTGAGGACATACCCGATATTATCCGCACCTAGTCCGGTTGAATCAAGTTGTTTAAGAGGTTTTTTTTTTTTTTTTTCTTTTTCTTTTTCTCTCCTTAGACAGAATATGGCTTCTTGATATGCTCGAAGGCAGTTGCATCATTGATACCAGGTGTCTGGTCTGGGGATCTAGTGATCCCACCGGGATGTGACGGGCTTTACATAGATGTGCAAGTTCCATCACCCAACAGGCTAGGATGCCGGCTCCGTTGTCGCTGGTCGTGGGCCGCGGCCTTGGCCCGCTCATGCCTCGGTGACCTCACTCATGGGCTAAGGCAGGGCTTGAGTTGGCGTCAAGTGCCACGCCAGGGGATCCCTGTAAATATCGAACAGGGCAGGGTGTCTAGTTCTGTTCACCCTCCTTGATGATCAAAGCCAGTCAATTAAGGACAGCAACTCGATGAGAAGCCATCGAAACCTTCCTTTGTGCGCTTGAATATTCTATTGTTGTGAGACAAGATGGCGCCATCTTCAATTTCAGGTTCAACGATTGGCCTCTATAGAGTGGCCAGCCTGCTGGCTGACCGGATGCATCTAACAATTCACACCAAGACCCTGAAATTGTGCCTGAGAATGTTGCTCTCAGCCACGATCCATCATTCACGTGGTACCGTTGGACCACATGTTAGTTTCTTGTGTGGGCAGCCATCGACAAATCGTTCTATGGGGATCGCCCAAACGTGTACGATTGTACCTATCTGAGATATGATGACGCTCTAAACAAGCGAAATCAACGGTTTGCGGAGAGATCAGCGCATGTGCAGTTGGATTATTACATGGACAGCGTATGCATTGGGGCATCAAAAGTTAAGGGCAGTCTTATCCTTGCGTCGCAACTTCAAACCTGTCTTTCCAAGTTTGCAACCTGTCATCAGGCTGCTGAGCGTTCACATTTGACACTGTTCCGACAAGGCGTTTATTCAGTCTTCATAACCGTCATCTCTGCACTGACTGGTAAGACGTTATGCGATACCACCAGGAGGTCTGATCACACACACCTCTGGTCAAACCAATGAGATATCAAGCGTAGGGGTGCAAAAGCACCCTGTTCCTCAAGCTCGTTTAAAGCCTGGATGGTACAAGACCAATCGGGATCGAGCATTGACGACCCAATTGAGGTGAAGCGTCGGCGATGCGATGCGACCCAGGGTCGTTGTCCGGCAGCGCGGAACGCCAAACTTCAAGTTTCATGTTGTATCCTCACGCCGAGTGACGGATCTGCGACAACACCAGCACGTTGATTTTGAGAAGCGATAAGGCGAGGATTCAGTCTCGGTAACAGAGCTGAGATTTAACGTTTGCTGTGTTTATTATTTATTACTGTAACAACAGTGTCTGTATCCCAATTTGTGAGATAGAAATATGAATGGTCCGAGGCGATTATGGTAGTAACTGGCTGTCTTGTTCAGCAGCAAAGACAAGCGCGAGGCTTTAATCACCTTCAAACTCGTGAAGAGGGGTTTCATTGGCTAAGCCCAGATTTATGATCAGTGTCAATGCGCTTAATAATTGACACCTGGTCTTCAATTGAGTGTCAGCGTGCTCAGTTGGAAATTGCTTGATGTCTGCTTCCGTCAGAAATAACCAAGGATGACGACTCACTGACTGGTCTTTGCATACTCCCTGCATGCTCCCCGCACAGCACTCTGGGGGGACTGTTCAAATCCATGGCCAGGGACTTTGTTGAGAACGTCTCTAATATGAAATGCTACAGTACCAGTAGACTCAGGATTCTTTGGCCACTTTGAGGTCATTCTGCTGATTGAATCTGAGTAGTAGTTCATCGTGAAGTAAGAGTGGACTAATCAGGAAATCGTTCTTATAATGGCTGAGGAAGACCTGGTGGGTGGGTTTTCAGTCCTAGAACGGGTCTGCTTCTGGTGCCAAGCCTTTAGGTGGTAGAGAAGTGATAGAGGAACGAGGTTGGCAGTCAAGGGAGAAGGGATGCCCTTGATCGGAAGGGCGGGTGGTTCAGGGCCTCAATTCGTGATACTCCTCGAGCTCATCAGATCAGGCACAAGATCTTTGAAGGTGAACGACTCAGGTATTAGTTAAACCAGAACTGGACAAAAGTCGGAGCTAAGTGTAGCTTGACTTGATATTGTGGAGGCTCAAGGGCTGCCGACGTGATTGCTGGATGAACGGAAGATCTATCTCTTGACTTTATTGAGTCGGTTATCTGTGGCGGCGTTGGTAGTACAACATCGAAAGGGATGAAACATCGCTGGGACGAGAAGATTACCCTGGTAGCCACCCTTGAATGCATGCTTCAGAGCCCAAGCCATGACCCACTTACAGAAAGAATGCTTCGTCTTCGTCGACCAGCACCCCGGCCTTGAGCTCCCAAGTATGTTTCCGTGGATCTTGAAACTGTGCAGCTGTTGCAGCTTCACTTCATCGTCAAACTGGCCTTGACTAGCGCATATCCAGTTCTAATTCCCCATCATGTACGTGCGCGGCGGGGGCCTTTGTTAGGCCTGTGGATGCAGGCGGGCCGTTCGATCGATCCAGAGCCCATTGATCTGGGCAATCAGGTCGTTCTTTTAGACCAACAGCCAAAACTTCGGGAACCCCTTGCCTTAGCAAGGTCTTCTCACGATATGATCTATTTCCAGCATATGTATGCAGGCGACATATTGACAGTGATGCCTTGCTTCGGCTGTTCTACCGCCTCACTCTATCTAGAACTTGATAAGAGGATAGGTGAGAAGGTTGGTGCTCCTACGCGGCACTTGCTGGTATATCAGAAACACGGCCGTGATAGTCCATACACCTGCTCGACCATCAACCAGACTGACCGAGTCACACCAAATGAGCCCTTTGATTTTTGCACAACCGCATGGACAAACCTCAAGTTCCGGAGACACAAGATCCCCGAGGCCCGCTGCTTTGTCCTCGACATTTTGTCTAGCCCGCGCTGGCAAATGCATTGACTTTCAGCAAAACCATCAGAATGGTGGGCAATCCTTCCTCTCCGTTGAAACCCTGCTCACCAACGCGCAGCAAGACGACAAGCACAGAAAGAAGAAGGCATCGAGTGACAAGGTATCTTGCTTGATCAATTGACAGGCCCAGGGGAAGCGGTAGGGGCCTGTTTACCCCTGTCAACAATTGCTGCATGGCTGGCTCACCGGCTGTGAACCACTCCCGCCCGCGGCCACAGCCCTGGGTGGTTTAGTTGTAACTAAGGTGAGGGTGACAGGAATTGGTCGAGGTTCTGTGCGGGCACCTCGAAAATGGGGGGTGGACGTGGCTCCTGTCAGGACAACACGCCCCAGAAGGACTTTAGATGGCTTTTGTGTTTGCGTGCTGATAGCTCTCAACGGACCGACGTGGTTTGCATGCTTCGGGCAGAACTGCCTAGTTTCACATCATGAGAATGTTTTTGCTGGAAGCAAGCAGTGGTCCCCTCCTTGCGCTGTCGTGTCAAGGTCGTCTTCCCACATACATCCGGGCAAGAGGTCAGCTCGCATTTGCTGCTGCAACACGAGGTTGCAGCCATTTGAGATGCAGGTGAACTTAAACCACATCCAGTTGAGGTCGCAGGCAGTGTGACTATGGCTGTTTGTATGTAGTCCACAAGGTAACGAAAAGTAAACAAAGCGCAAGCTCAAGCTTGACTTCTGTGCAACGACATTAATAGGGACAACTGGTGTAGCAGTAGCTCCGCGACAAGTTAGGCCGGGCCCTGATGATCTTGTTTGTGGTCATGACAGGGTTGAATTAAAGTCTGGGTTTGCGTTTGGACCCTTTCGGTTTCAGGCTGAGGCGTAGTTGCAAGTATGATGATTGGAATACCGTAGAAGGTGCTAGAGATAAGCCACCAAGTCCATTGGCCTGTGTTTCTAATAAGATTGGAAGTGCAATGACGTGAATAATCTCATGATATACGTGACAAGCTTCCGACCGTATCTGCCAAGTCTATGTACAGTAACTTCGTACATGCATCGCGATCGTAAATGAACCAATTTTGCAGCAGGATGCTCAGCATCACCTTCCATGTCCCCGCCTCTCGAGACTTCATTCGGTAATTAGGTTGCCGAGGCGAGGGGGAAGGCAGCCGCAGCCTAGCAATCAATTTTGCATGAGTGTGTGTGTGTATGTGTGTGTGTGGATGCTACAGAGTCTACAGTTCAGGTCTTGGCCAGACAAGATCTCTCCCCCGCTGGCTGCTCTTTGTTCTGCTGTGTGTCAGGTCGCAGCTTGGGGGAAACATGACGAGATCATAGACAGCAGTACTCTGTTTTGGGTAGGTAAGAATCAATGAAAAACTCCGATCTTGTTTGCCTTGTTTGATCTGAGATCTTCCCATTCAAAGGCGCTTGACTTGCAGGCTTAGCAACCATCCACTGTTCAACACTCAATCAATCTAACATCACCATTGGATAGCTGTCAGCCTTGGATGCGCTCCAAGAGCTGCGACACGGCGGGATATGACAGATACCGGGCCATAATGTGATTGCCTTTAGCCACTAGAAGCATGTGCAATACCAAACACATCTTGTAGCCAATTCTGTACTGCAATGTGATGCCTGAATCAGCCCAATGTCTGGATTTGCTTTGTTGACCTTGTGTTATTCCCAACATTACATCACCTGCCTGCCCCTCGCTGATGTTTTACTTCTCTGCTCGTCTTTGGTATGGTGGATTGGACTTCCCCTCCCCTCCCCTCCACTTCCCCCCCTCTACCTACTGTCAGTCTCTGGTCGGCATTTTGCTTCTTTGATGTTGGCTGTGAAATATTAGCGTCAACCTGTCTTTAGCGTCCACCACTTTCAACCTCACAAAAGGCCGTTCATTCGCCAGATGACGCCGAACTGCGCTAAACTTCTCAGGAAGACGGACTTTCTTTTGTTTTGACTTTACACCACTCCATGCGATCGAGCTCCGATTGGTACGATAGCTAGCCTAGAGCCGAATAGACGACTTTGACACCAAAAATGTACACACCCCACTAAGCTACAGTCATTAACTGGCACAACAGTGAGCGAATAGACCAATTCCCACTCCACCGAAAGTCTTTTGTCACCTTGCTCCTCATTCACGCACACAAACTCTGGTGTCGACGTATTTGCATCCACTCCAGTAGAGGTTAATATCTGATTCTGAAGTCAAGTGAGAATCAATTCGCGTTGGACAAATAACAAGATGTTGAAATGTCCGATGCCCGTGCGTTATGTCCAGTATCCGCCCGCTGTCGAACAGTGCATACTCCACTCTGTACTGAAGATGGCTTTGCTCATGCTGTTTCATCAATAAGCTTTCACTTCCTTCTGCTACGTCTATTTAATCTTGGTTGCCATCATCCCTAGCCCCCCCTCAAAGTGCATTTCTTACTACGTAGTAATCATCTCCCAGTCAGAGTATGAAGTAATCTGGCTGCGAACTAAAATTGATTTGTTGCATACTCAGGTACGTAAAAGCATACATATATATGACCGGTTGGGCCTCCGGTGGCCATGAAATCTAACGTTTGAACCAACCTAGGCATGCCGAGTCTCAATCGCAGTTGAAACAGCTTCAGCTCTGCTGCATTGGCCAACTGCATACAACACTCATAAGTCAACATTTTGCTTTCCATTCGTACGGAGTTTTAGCAAACGTAAATCGGTTCATATTAAGGCGCCCTGCTCTATCCTCTGAACTCGCTCTGGCTGGTTGTCAGCCTTCTACTCTTCGACCATTTTATTGTGCATTCATTGATCAGCAAGAGCATCCGAAGCCCAGCAGAAAACCACTTTATTTCTTAACCATTCCCCTTTGGTCCAAGCTTTCTTGAGCCCCTTGATCCCCCGGGCCTGATCCCCGGACACGATATTCGCTAGTAAAGAGCGTCTCCACCAGACACAAGCAAAAAGTATCCAGCGTGCCCGGGAAACAACAAGGACAAGGACGGATCCCATTTACTCCAGTGAACCAAAGACTTGGAAGCAACCTAAGCAAGATAGGTACAGTACTAAATCGATCAGCAGTGCTTGGACCAAGCGTCAGAAGGACTGGATTGACCTCATCTTAGCTTAAGCTTCCAGCAGAGTGGATTACTGGGAAGTGTGCCAGACACCCTCTACCTGTTCCCTACCTACCTACGCACGCTTCGCGTGGGTTGCACCTTGGACCTTCTTCACCTCCAGCTACCGACCTTACCTACCAGCTTACCACTTTACCTTGCGCCCGCGCGTTGTTACCCTCCAACTGCCTTACACATTTGCATCTTTTTCACAATAAGGTAAGTGAGTGACCTTACCAAGGTATCTATCTATCTAGCCAACAATATCACACGGACTTCTCTTCCCCCTCTCCGTCCGTTTCTCGTCTCCCTCTTCCAGACTATCCACCTCATTTCCCCGTTTCTCTTCTTCATTCCCAACATCATCCCTCCATCTCTGTGTGAAGAGAAACAACCTACCAACCCAGCCAGGCACCCACACACACTTGCAGGCTCTCGCAAGGATTGTCCTTCTCTAATCATTCTTTGGGAACAGAACAAGTAATTAATGGTATCAGTATCACTCTTGGATGTTACCTGAGCTTAGGGGTATTCCGCCTGTCCCATCCCTCTATTGCTACCCATCGAGTCACACTCTCTTTTCTTGGGACTTCTCCATTCCCGTGGCTCCTCTTACACAAGGCGTTTAAAGCTCCCTCGCTTGTTTGATTCAGGCACCAAGGTACAATCCCGAGTTCCCTCCCCCCCAGCGCATCTCCGTCACATACCAGCCATTCTGGTCTTCGGCACACCCATACCTCCCATGCAGCCCCAAATCTACCATGCATTGCCAATCCTTCTTACCATCCTTGCACTACAGACACTACCGCTGCCGCTACCGTTTGTCCCCTACTAGCAAGCCATGTCCTGCGGCTGGGGTATGGAGAGTTTCTGGTGCCCCCTACATTAACTACAACGGCCCCCCTCCCCAATCCAATCCACACAACATTCATTGCAACTTGCACCACATCTGCTCTGCTCACTGCGACAGACTGTCGCAGTCCTTTTCACGTTATTTTCTCAACAGCGCATTCTCTCTATCATTTTGCTAACGCGGCATCGCACGTACAGAAGACATTTGTTCTTCTCTTTATTACAGCAACTTTTGGGCCCAATTGCATACGGCTTCATCATCGACTCAATCATCATCAGCGCCCAACCAACGCGCAACTGTTTACCTCGATCCTCGCTACACTGAAGGAGGATTGCGCGAACCTGCAAATTGCTTCAAATAAGTCATCCTTACTCGCTTGTCACTACTCGCAATTTGACAGCACGGTTCACCACAAAATCTTGCGATTGCGCCCACGACTGCACCTGTAACCACTCCGAACGCGGTCACGACGATATTCAACTGCCAGATCTTCTCGATCGTCGCATTCGCTTAACCCCCAAATTGTGTTCCCCGACGAATGAGATCTTGTTCCAATTTATGCATCTGGACTGTGGGCAATGAACTTTGATCGAAGCGCACCACCATCCGATCCAGCAAGGATAGCATCTCCAACAGCCAACCCTTCCAATCGCGCAAGTTCTTTGTCGCCATCCACTTCTTCGGCCAGTGTCTCCGCTGCGACGCCATCCTCATCCGACACTGTAACTACAGTCACACCCGCCGCAACGCTTTCAGCTATGGCTACAACTAGTTTTCTTCCTTCCAATTCCAACTTTCGACCTATGGCATCACTATATAATTATAACCAGATCCCGCGGGATGTTCCCAGGTACGGACCTGCGCCAATTACAGGCTCATCTCCCACAGTCCCTGTTTTGATTCGACGTCTGCCGTTGGACACTTCAAAGGAGTCGCTGCGCTTCATGTTGGTATGGTCACAAGAATTAGTTGATATCGAACTGCTTCCAGTGGAAAAATCCAAAGATCAAGGGTTTCTTTCAGCATTGCTCAAATTTCGAACAATGGCAGGCGCTCAAGATGCCAAAAGATTATTGGATGGATGCTCAAACATTTCCAACGATGCCAACATGATTGTCGAAATCCTGTCTGATGACCTCGCGGTCGCGCACCAACAGCCCGCAGAAACCGTTCACAACGGAGCCTTTCAACAACTTGAGAACATCTCCCCTCACGCAACCAGGGCTTACCCTGGGCACGATCTTGCTCAGACTGACGCGGCCGCCTTGCAGAAGATCTTCTCCTCGCAATCTCCAATCGGCAACCACCTGACTGAGCATGGCAGGGTGACAGGAAAGAGCCTCATCGCCAACGATTCTTTGGACGATGACGATGATACAAGCGCCCTTTTGACAAATACGCTTGCATTCGCCTCAGGCGTCAATGCACAGCGCAGGGCTACAGCCCCTCAGCTTCCTATTCAGGGGATGACTGCTCTGTCACTCAACACCAACATGCCGCCTTGTGGTCCTTCATCTCTACCTCATTATGGGAATGGACTGTCGGCGCAGTCTGGACCGATGTCTCCGTCGGGCAAGGGTAGTTATGGCTACCAGGCTCCGAACCCATCATCATACGGACGTATGAACTATCCACATGCCAACACGGCGGATCAGAATCCGCCCTGCAATACCCTTTATGTTGGCAACCTTCCAGTAGACACGGCCGAAGAAGAGCTTAAGGCCCTCTTCTCTAAGCAGCGGGGCTACAAGCGTCTTTGTTTCCGCACAAAACAAAATGGACCCATGTGTTTCGTTGAGTTCGAAGACATTCCATTCGCATCTAAAGCATTGACTGAGCTGTACGGAAAACTTTTATCCAACAGTAGCAAGGGTGGAATTCGTCTCAGCTTCTCAAAGAACCCTCTTGGTGTTCGAGCTGGTCAGAATCCTGCGCATGCAAATCCAGGCGCAGGTGGAATGAATGGTAACCTTGCGGTTGCTGCGAATGGTTTTGGGTCACCTCACCGACCACCCCCTGGTCTGAATGTTGGACCGGCAGGACTCGGATCTGGCAACCAGTCTCCCTTTAATGGATCGACCATGATGAACGTCCGCCACGCTGGTTCTTTTGGTGGCTTCACACCCCAAGCATGGCATAATTCCCCTTTCAACAATCCAGCTGCACCTGCGCCTAATGGTGGCCATACTTCGCCGCAAGCCTCTTACCCCCCTCACGGTCATATGATGGGTTTGTAAACAAGCTGCTCAGCCATTTTCGAGGGCTTCAGTCCCCATTCTTACGTGGTTTTTCTGGCCCTACCTGCCATTTTGCTGCGTCTATTGTGCTCGGATTCTGCATTGCGATTCTGTTGTCTATTTTTGTTTTCATGTTGTTGGTCTTCATTTGTGCTTAACGATTCCCCCTTTTCCTAAACACCCATTCACTTGCATCGTATATACACGGCGTTTTGATTCTTCTTAGTTGGGGTGCTTATCTAGTGCAGTGCGGGGTCGTGGATGGTTGGGCTAGGCGTGGATATGGTTCAAGGCCGACTGACAGCGAAACGGCCATACTGAGCTGGTTGACACACTAATGACATCGATGTCGCTATCCGAGTTCAACTCAGACCTCGCGATACAGCTCGATCTACTTGGCCAACTACTGCTTTCTCCCGTTGTCATTCACAACTACAACTGATCCGCGTTCTACAACTTTATGGTAAAAGGTCAAAAGAGGAAGAGAAAAGCAAAACAAAACAAAGAGAGTAGAAAATGACCGACCGTTGCCAAGGGAAAAACGAATACGAACGATTGTCAGGAGTTCAGACGTGGCGAGTCGCAAAGGAAATAGTGATTTTGCATGAAAGAACGGGGTTCAGGGAAGCATGGCTATTCAGATTCATTCCGTTTACATCAACGTTGGGAGTTCATTTTGGGTATGGTAAGGATGGATTAGGAATGCTGGAGCACGGAAGACACTGGAGCGGTCGTCCCGCATTTGCATTCAGAAGGATTGGAGCATGGGACCGGACGGCTACACGAGATCAAAGACTCAACATACGCACGCATACCAAGATATAACATAACCCCTGGGCATTTCCAGCAGACCGCATCGACATGGAGGAGTTCCTTTATTTGAACCATCATAACGGAATCTGGCGTTTATAAAGTCTTTTTTCTTGATGGTTATACTGGCCAAACGTTGCTATGGCACGAGGCGATACTAAAGCCTCTTTGTTCCTATTGGATCAAACCTCATTCTACTGTCGCATGGAAGGGAGTGGACTGCATTGGATGGGATGGATATTGGGTTGGGATTGGGCTTCACACGATATGTTCATGGTGGCACCGCGTCTGGTGCATGGATAGGGCGTTTCTATTCTATTCTTTTTCGCGCATTGGAATACGGGCCTTTCCGCGAGTCGAGGCATGCATTGACCTTCACAGCTTTTCATTTCTCCATGAAGGCGGATGAAGCATACCACAGCGCATTTCAGGTTTTCTTCTGGCGAGTGATGTTTAGGTTCATAAACACGGCTACAGGTTCGTACCTCAGGTCGGTAGGCGGTTATTAGCTATAGAGTACAAGTTTCAGCTGGTTATTTGTTCTTAACTCCTGTGCCTCGATCTGCTTCGCCCAATATCTCGTGACCTGCCCATCATATCGTGGCTGGGGATGAGATTATTGAATTACCAGGATTTGAATTGCAGTTTCAATCTCATGTCAGTCAGCTTTACTACCCCAAAGAACAAGGTGCATTGAAACTCAAGCCGATGGTATCCTCCTCATTAATCAAGAAATGCACTTGTCTACGCTAAGTCCTAGAGGTTTGATCATATGAGTATCAAGCAGCAGCACCGGTGAAGCTTATCCATGTCGATGAGCCCGGTTATTTACCCAATGGCTCTGAGAGTTCCACGCATACAAATGCTGACAGGGTAGGGTCGCATTGTGTGGCTTGACACCTGGTTTTTGGAATGATGCGATGCAAGTTAAAGTAGGTCGTGTATCTGAGTATGTATGTATGTGCGGTACGCGCTTCACGTGGTGCATCCATCACATTCCCTCCCTGCAGTCGGCGCTTCGCACACAGACCGAGGCGCTTGTTCTTGTGTTGTGTTGTACCTGTGTATATGCTCGTGCTCGTGTTACGCACCCTTGGGAACCGGTGACGAGAGAATCTCGAGGGTGGTGTTTGCCCAATATGCATCTGTCTCTGTTTGGAGCCTGTAGATTAGATGATGTTACACTCTATTACACAATAATATAGCTTACCCAGGTTCGCGGGCCGAGCCCTCAACGGGTGGACGGGACGGGCGCGGAAATTGGGAAGGGGAAGAGATACAGTGTGACAATGTAATTAATTTGGGCTGTCATGTGGGAATAAACAGGCGGGAGTAAAGAAAGGGGTGCGCAGGCAGGGGCAGGGGGTGGAAATGGGGGGTTTCTCTGTTGAGACGCGTGCAGAGGCACAGAGATTGTGTGGTCTGAGGCTATTGGGTGAGAGACAGCGCGGAAGGATCCGGTGGGTAGGGTGTAAGGCGAGATATTGATCAGATAATCTGTTTCTGGTGTAGTTATATGTGTGTATGTGTATATGTGAGGGGGATGCTCATGCAGGTATGATAAACTTGGGATGACGGTGGTGACAGTGGAAATGGAGTTGCAGTGTCGATGAACCCGGGGATCGAGTATGCAAATCACCCAGAATGAAACTGAGACTATAGCTATGAGATTGCTTACTGCGTGAATGAGACATCTGTCACATGTTTATCAGCGAGTTTTATTAGAGTTCTGAGGTTGACAACGCCAACCGTTTGGGAATAGTTGAGATATCACACTCATTGGCGTTAGAGATACAAAAGATAAGGCCACCATTAGCTAGCTCTATGGTTCCACCGGGCTATCGTTTGCCCAACCCATAGTCATCGTCGCCCAGAGATCATGGTACATAGGCTGCTGTCCCTCCGTATTCAGACTCGGTGTGAGCATTGACGAGGTTATGTCAAAGTCTGTGTCCCACGCAGATATGTACGGCTGCATAGCTTGATCAAACATGGGACATCCTTGGTGTGCCGCGCCCTTTGAAGTCAGACCTGGTGCTGTGAGCATAGCAACCCGTCTGTCATACTTTGCTTTTACAACACGTAGTATCACACGACTTGCAGAGAGGACGTCTACACGTTTACTCGCCGGTGTGAGGTCCTCCGATCCGTCACACATGAACTCGAGGAACTCGTCAAACCGTAACTGCGAGCGTGCCCAAGCATGGTCCCAGTCTGGAACATCAGATATGGGGAATGAGAGGCGCACAGCAAGTATGACAGAGAGAATAAACTTTGTCCAGTCGATGCTCGTGAAGTATGTGAATTTGTCGAGGTTGAGGAGGTGGTCAAACAAGGCGCGGAGGTTATTGACGCAGCGTGTGAGACGGGATGATGATGGGTGAACAAACTGAGGCTTTCTCGTGTTATTGCGTGACAAGTAGAAGATAGCACCGCCTTGCAGGAAGACATCGAAGAACAGATGTGCGAGTTTCACAGGTGCTTTGTGATGTTAGAAATACGAGCAGATGCGATAACAGTAGCCGGCCTACCTGAACGAGAGAGATGCGGTACCATAGTCTCTTCCATCTCTCTGTGCTGCGTCTCCAACCCCAAAAGCATAAGCTGAACCTGCTGGTTCACCTGAGTATCATTATCTCGTATCGAATTATTTGCCGTGGTAGTCATATTCGCAAGTCTAACGAGGTAACTCAAAGAAATATCACCATCGACCTCCGCATGACGCTGGAGTAGTTCGCAGCACGTTGCAGTCCAAGGTGTCCACTGAGGTATGAGTAGATTCGTCTTTTTCCATGTGCAGATGAAGCTGTCCAGACTGTGAGTAAGTTGTTGGTGGTGGCATATCTCGAGGAGGACATACTTTGACACGGCATAGTGGTATGCCAGATACGCCCGTAGCCTGTCGAGCTGCAAACTGTTCAAATCTCCCGGTATTGCGTTGTTAAGATTAGGTATCTCTTGGTCGAGATCGAGGTCATTTGCCAGATCGCCAGCCATGCGGTAGTATTGGAAGGCTTGCCTGTTCTTGGGTCTTAGATGAAATGGGTACCTATGAATGTTAATGATATGCCAAACGTCCTTTATCCACGGTTGATTGACTAACCAAGCGCAGTAGATCAGAATGCCTTGTAACAACTCCATGCTCCTCTCACCGCCAGCCACAAACTTGAGACCTAAAACTTTTCGAAACTCCTCGTCATAAAGCGTATGCCCTTGCAAGGTGCGCGATCCAGACGCCGCAGCCAGTATCGCCAACAGAACAAACGGTCTCGTAGCAGCAAGACTCGCTACCGTCTCATCAGGCTTCAACACAATGACAGGGTAATGAGCCAGCATCCCCCGGAATGAAACCAGCAGCGACTCCGCAGAATCAAGATTGAACTGAGGCTTTGCATGGAGAGATTGTATCGAGTGTGTGTGGGACGACGATGGTGTAGGAAAGCCCGTAAGAGGCGAGTCCTCGAAGCTACTGAGGTCTGTGTCTGGGTCAGACGGAAATATGGAGTCTATGAATTGCGCATGTGAATCGCGAAGATTGTCAAAGTTCTCATCGACGTCTGACTGTGTTGGAACTTCAAAGTCAATAGTGAAAGTCTTTGACGGTGCTGGTGGCGGAGGAGGCGGTGGTTGGTTGGTTTCTATTGCGCTGCATCGCATTATAAGCCTGGCTACTCAATGCGACAGGGACAATGTGATATATCTTACTATTTCGTTCTTCGTCTGCGTGTTCGTGGGCCTGTTCGCGATATACATTCTTTCTTAGACTCCAAACACCTTCTCATGTTAGATCACACTTTATAATTAATTACCTGTCCAACAGGAAGTCTTACTTGCGACAGACTCCAGGCTGCTCGCTCGGTTGGCATTTTATCTTTGTAGCGCGACAGGCCTCACAGGCTGTTGAAACCCTCTTGCGGATGGGACCAGCCTCAGTTGCTGGTGACTCGCTTGGCATTTGTGCGAGATGTCGATTAGTAGTGGCTCTATGCTGGCCTGGTCAACGGACAAAACAAGGCTACAAAGCTTGCGACTCAATGGAGATAGATAGAATGGGGAACAATTTGAATGAGATATGCGACAATGGGAATGTGTGAATGTGTGAGAGTCGTAGTTGCGCCGGTATAATGAGGGGCCGAACGATGTTCAATCGCCGACACCTCTCGGATCTTATGGCCCACACGACAGGTCTGACATGTATTGTCAGCAACCAATAAGCCTCCATATATATAAACAAGGTCCAAGAGAGTGGAAAGAAAATATATCAATTTCTAGACAATATCTTTTTAATACACTGGTATTTGAATTGATGTTTAGCCAAACCCCTTTTCTCTAAAACGCCGGATCAGCCCTTCAACAATAACTAGTTAACACTACACCAACTTGTCGTGACAGACTAATACATGTACACCTCATTCGACGACTGCGTATTTCAGCCCCGGATTTGCCTCCTTCAGAGCCTTTTCTGTTACATCCCATATAGGCACCGCTAGCTTCTTAATCTCATAGGTAGCCGTCTTGAGTCCATGTTTTTCGTGTCTGTGTCTTGCGAGATTCGCTGCTGCACACCCAATAGAGCAATATAGAGTATCCGTATTTTGATCAAGGCATTCCTTGCAAGCAACTGTGTTTCTACTCCAGTCCTCCATCTCAATGTCCTCGTCCTCGTACTGCACACATCGATCTCCGCTCTCGCAGTCGTGCTCCAATTCATTGTGATCACCCTGCTCAGGTCAGATTCCATTTGGCTTGAATAATTCTCGAAACACTTACGGAACCTTTGCTTAAGCAAACATCCGAGCACCATACTGTTAATTCCCTTCGGCCGCCCATATGAGCAAGTGCCTGGCAGAGCGAGCAAGAGAGAACATTCTTCGGGTCTACCGCATTTGCACAAACCGCGCATGGTGGTAGGTTGTACAAGTCCTGGGAAATAGCAGGCGTCTGGTTTGCTTGGGCTTGACTCTTATTCTGCAACCTGTTCTGCTCAAACGCCATCTTTGCTCTGCGCAGCTCATCCAGTCGGCTTCGATGGCTATCGCGTTGAGGTTCTGTCGTGAGGCTCGCTTTGTGATCTTGTGCGATGCGATCGATGACTTGCTCAATGGACATCGTGTCGCTCGCCGCATACGCTTCTAGGTATTGCTGCGCATCTTCCACCACCTCTCCCGTTTGGGAATCCTTGAAGAAGAAATTGATATAAATCTGTTTCAAAGAGGCTGCATCATTCTTGGCGAGTGTAATCTGCTCTGTGAGCGAGTCCACATCGGCTTCCCAGTTGGCTGGCTTGCCAACGCCTTCCCATATCCTCTCAGTGAGCTCTTCCCAGCGCTTAACCGGATCATCCAGCATTGATCTCAGTTCGTCTTGGTCTGCCCCGCTGTCTCCTACCGAGAGGAACTGCGGGTGCATGCGCAACACCCAGCGGTACCACGCCTCTTTTTCCGACGCAATACTGTCTTCGATTGACTTGAGGTCGATCTTCTTGTGATCTTTGACGTCGGTGAACATGACGTCCAGTTCGTTGAGAAACGCTCTTCGCTGCGAGAACCACTCTCTGCCCTCGGCGTCGCAATATCGAGCGCGCATTCTGTCGAGAACTTTGGGGAAACATTTTTCGCAATCTGCCACGCTTGTTTTCCCACATTCAGATACACATGTCTTCTTGATGGCATCTACTTCGTCGGCACATTGTTGTCTGTGGATTCTGGCTGCGCTCAACTCTGTCCAGTGCTCTGGCAGAGCAACCTTTCCACTGGAACTCATTTCCCTTGAAATTCGGGTCCCTAATCTTGTTACAAATGAATCGAGTTCCGTCCTTGATCTCTGACTATCGAACTTGTGAGAATGAATAATGTGGTAAGAGGGATCAGTTCAAGTCGTTGAAACGACTAGGACTAAATATTGTACTGCCTCCTTCGACTTCCTTCCAGTTTGTCGTAAGTATGCGTGATCTTTCTGTGATTTATAAATTCTTGTCGCAAGTGTATTGTTCTGGATGAAATGAGAAGCAGGGGTTGATGCTTCAAGATCTCTAGGTCAAGTCCAAACTGCCGATGTTTAAGCGGCGCGAAACAGCTGGGCACCTGCCTTATTTTCCTTTTCGGTTGTTGCTGCGATCGTTCTTCCTTCTATGGCAGTATAATATTCAGTAAAAGGCTTCTCTGTTCTCTTTTTGATCGACCAAGAAAGAATGTTTTGAGTCTCACTAGCCTAAATTGCTGGAATCTCCACCTGACTTACACTGGATGAAAACGACTGCCTGGCATGAAGAAATGAACAATGCTCACAATGGCAGTAATTCAATCGAACTCAGATATACGTATAAGGACGAAAATAAGTTTCAGCAAACGTGTCCAGTATAAACTTTCATTGTAAATCGGTTTCTATCGCTTCGAAGCTGCATATTGCCTAGCATTGTACGTGTACTGGTATTATGCATATACCGAGGCGCCCTATCTTATCAGTTGGATCGTATCAACTTTCATCATCTCGCGGCCCTTGGTGCATTCATCTTCAACATCTCCAATTTCAAGCAAATAGCAAGACACAATGGTACGCGCAATTGTCCCAGCTCTTTAAGACTTATGCTGACATAAAGCCAGGCCGACAAACTCCGTACCCAGCAAGAACTCGAGCGCCTTCAAGCCAAATACGTCGGCACCGGTCACCCAGACACGACCAGCTGGGAATGGCGCACCAACATCCAGCGCGACACATACTCTTCCATCGCTGGCCATAGACCTCTTTTGTCATATATCGCGTTAGCTGAAAATGAGCCCATATCCAAGGTTCGTGCGCAGATGATTCGGGTATGTCAAGCTGCTTCTAGTTGAAGAATTATAGCTAACGTTTGCGCGCAGAAAATGGTACAGCCTTGTGGTCCTCCACCACCGCGCGAGGACTAGAATTAATGGATATAGGCCATTATATGCGAATTTCAATTATTCATTTTGGTATGCTTGAGGATTTGGAAAGGCGTCAAGGATCGATACCCCTAGGACAGGGAAAATTTAGACTTACAATACAACATGTCACCATAACGATCGTGCGAACATTCTCGGTCTCTAAGAATAATTAATCCTTTGGCCTTTATTGGGGTATCATGTTTCCGGCGTTAGTCTTCTTCCTGTCCATCTTATTCTTGCATCCGACTAGCTTCATCTGCAGCTTCATCCTCCTCGCCCTCCTGCTGAGGCGCATTCCTAATATTGAGACTTGCCCGAAGCTTCTTCTCGTTATCTTCATTCCAGCTGTCGCCGTAAACCTCCCGTGTTATGCCCATTACACCGTCAAGGCCTACTTCTTCTTTTCCACGCGGGCCGACATGCCAGGTTGTATTTGGGTCGCCATCGTGACCCACAGGTGGTCGTTCAACTTTCTTGATAACGTAGCCTTGTCTCTCCATCTTCTTAAGGATTATCTCTGTCTTTTCCGACGAAACATTCCGGTCGGCATTGACCCGCTGAAGATAACGCTTCAACTTCACTTCGCTCAATTCTCCGCCGTTGAGGGAAATCACTGAAATGACGAATGTGTAAAATGCTGCGTACGTAGCTTCATCATCTGCACTTGGTGTCTTGGATGGAGCGAGAATTGCTGGATGACGGTATGCTTCTGGCAATATCGACGCAAGAATGTATGCCCCAGAACCAACCTTGGGCTGGGCATTGGACTTCATGGCTCCGTATTGTTAGTAGGCATAGGAAAACATGGGCGAAAGCAGTACCTTGACGCTTTTCCTGGAGTGACATCTTCTCTCTAACAGGCAACTCCCTTAACTCCATGCCCCAAACCTGCCTGAGCTGTGTTTGCGCCAAGTCGAAGATGCGCCGAAATGATCGACCTTGCGTACCGAGAACTAGACTTCAATTAGCTCTTGTCTGTCAGATCACAGTGCCATTATTGCCTTTTTCTTTAATACCATCTCGCCGGATCGGGGTTCTTGAGAATTCGCAGGAAATAACGTATCGCACCATTTTCTTCGTCAGTTGCCCGTCGGCAGTTTGGGCATGGTGTTGGTCTCCATCCATCTCAGCGTCGCTGGGTTCTTGTTCGTCTTCGTCGTCAGATTGGATTCTATTTCGTTGACGCGGGCGAACATCTTCCTCTGATTCTTCGTCCTCAACCTGAAGCGCAAAGCAAGTTAATATTGTCCTGTTCATGAATCACTGACAGCTTGAACTTACTGGGCGGCGACGCCTTTGTGTGGACATAGTATTGACAACAGATTGCAAATACCGCTTTTGATACTCAATATCAATTCTGAACAGAGACTCAGACTAATACGCTTAGAATCTAATATTGGATAGATTTGCGACAAGTATGAAGGACAAATATGGAGGGGCTTATACTGCCACGCGGTTGCCCCAACTTAGACGCGTTGAGTCTTATTATCGAGCCACAGCTTATCGCTTATCGGATAATCACTTATCGGATAAAATTTCTAGAAACACTGATCTAAAGTTTCATGCAATTTTGGTCGCATTGTCGCAGTCAGCTCCCTCATGGGGCTTCCCTTTCTATTTTTTATTTCTCGATGATATCTAGAGCGGTTCGAGTGCCGCGCATTCGCCTGGCATGCAGATACGGCTTAATAACGCAACGCGGCTCTGGGCTGGGTTTCCGACCGATTCCAGCCCATGAGGGACTTGGGCGACGATTATATACATCCGACATAGGAAATACGGGGAATAGCAAGGTCGAGACTTTCATAACGAATACGGATGCTTCAAAACCAACGCCCAGAGAAGATAATTTCGAGGAAAAGCTAGAAGAATCTTCGACAGGGTCACAAGATGTGACTTCAGCTACGAATTATTCCCCCACCACCGACGTCGACTCTGAGCTACCTACTCGCACCGAAGAAGTTCAATTGGACGAAGATTCTGTTTCTAATCCCCACCAAGAACTCCAGTCGTCTCCTGATGGTGAATCATTCTCTGAGAAGCCAATTGACAATACACAAGTACCATCGGACGATGCACTGGACGAATCCTCGTCACAACCGCAAGTGTCAAATTATGTCTTGCCCGACCTGCCCGATCTCCCTGAATCTTCTTCACGACAGTCACAAAACTCTGAACAATATGCTTTGGACGATCTTTTGGGCGAATCGGAAAAGGAAAACATCAAAGTCTTCGCACTACCTGAACTTGATAGCCACAAACTTGAGGACGAGTTGATGCCTTTGCCGAAGAAACGTCTCCAAGATCGCCTCATGCACGACGAATCCCTGGGTGTTCCCACTCTGGGACTGCCAGCTGATGCTATTATCATCAACAATCCGAATATGACACGCATCGAGCGGCCAGCCCCAACCGTGATAGAAGAAGAACCCATAGAAAAGACAAATCTTGACTGGGAAGAGTTGACTCCTGCCCAGGAGACGGAAACCAAAGCAGAAGAAATATTTACCAATATCGACGAGTTTCGCCCCGAAGGTCGTATTCTGCGGTTAACAGATATCGAAAAACTCGTCGAGGCTCTTTGCCACGGCTTCACACTCACCCAATTGAGGGAGTACCATAGTGCTCGCGAGCCGGAGCCCAAAGATCATGATATAGTGAAATATGATTGGATAGAAGACAGCATACCTTGGACATCTATTAATTCGGTCCAATTGCGCGGCAATGATAAGACCACCATTGCTCGGAAGATCGTATTGCATAAGTGGAACATTGAGGTTCAGGAGTATGTGGACGATCTTGGAAAAGCATTCATATGGATGGACTCAGATATCTTCCCCTTTCTCACATGTTCGTTACCCAAATCCTGTTCCGCGTGGTACCTATGCTAATTGATGATTACAGATGGCCCCAACAACATTGGGCGACTACTCTGGGAGCTCAGAAGGGACTTTGTAGTAGGCGAAGACGAGAAGTTAACACTACATACTTCAAAATGCCGCCTTAATATTACAGCCAAGAAGTCAACTGCTTATGGTATCCTCGCCCACATCGACCAGGCCGTGCAGAAGATGAAGAGCCGGGTTATCGACGTTGCCCCTTTTCTTCCGACGAAGAGTTCTGGGGCCCTCACTGCGGAAGAGCGCAAGGAGCTGGGCCGGCTGACCAAGACTTCGATCACGCCTGTGAGGCACGGCAAAGAAGAGGTATGAAAATCCAGCTACTGATAAAATGCGCGATATCATATTAAATGATTTCTAGAAGTTACGCGTGTCCTGGATGCCCGAGCCTGACGAAGGCCCAACCGAGACAGAAGACCTTGCAGACGTAGTATTCCGCCTAATTGTTGGCCGTGTCGTCCCCGGCGCCGACCTTGGTTCACTCCATTGCATTCAACCATCGAGGGAGGAAGGCATAGTCAGTGGCCAGCCGGTCCCTGTTCATCGCCAGGCTCGAGCTATGTCATGGAGAGACAAGCTTAAGAAGTGGGTAAGAATCGTTGCACCCACCGGCAAGACATTTCAAGAACCTTGGCCGTTCGACTGGCCCTCCCGAGCAGCTGTTGAAGAAGAGAAGTGTTCTCGCTCTGACCACAGGGACGCTACTACGGCTACTTTTGGTCACATCTTGCACCAAAGAGAGAGCACTTCGATAAAAGAGCTCTTTCGCCAACGCCGCATCCTAGCTCCTCTCACTCCCCATCCCGCCGCTTTCTCTCCCCTCAGAACGGATAACAATCAACCATTGAAAGAAACAACCACCATTGTTATGCACCTTGTACCCCACGTATCACCTACTAAGGTTGAAACCAGCTCTGGTCAACAATCGCCCGAAGATCCTGCACCTCAAGGAGAAAGTTCGAAGGGACGAGTTAAGGGTGGTAAAAAGGTCCCAGCAGATCCGGCCGTCTACATCACTATTCCCATCCACTCTGACGCCGATCTCGCCAACTTTAAGATCCCAAAGGACATGACCGCTCACTGTTATGTGACCTGGCACACCAGCGATGTACTACTTCCTACAGAGGTTGTCGATGTCCGCCTTGAACACAAGCGCTCCTTTCCTCTCAAAGTCACTCAATCAGGTCTGAGGGCGTTCCTCAAGAAATCAGAACTCAACCTTGCTGAAGGTAGGCTTCGAACACCAAGCCAGGCCAAGCTCTCTGTTCCAGGATCATGGTTGCGAGGTCACCGCAGTGGCAGGCTTGCCACCGAGAAGGTAGTCCTTTACGATTTCCGGGGGACAGAGTTTCATAAGACCGTCGAAATACCTTGGGGAGGTCACACGCTGCGCTACTCTAGCATCGAAGCTGGACTGCATGGCGGCCAACGCCAAGAGATCACGCTCCAGGCTGGCTTACCAGGTGAGAATCCAGTTGCTTTCAAGGGTGAAAGGCGGGACTCCTTCCTAGATTCTGTTCGGGAAATAGCCACTGGGAAATTCCTCGACTGGTCTGAAGGTTACAGGCTTGTGAAGAGCCGCCAATTGGAAGATTTCAGTTATGACCTGCCTGAGGAGGCTCTTCCTGAGGATGTCATTGTCGATAACGAAAAGTTCACTTCATGCGGTCGTGTCAAGCGACATAGACCGGCTATAGAGATGGGAAGTGACGAGTTTGACTCGCATGATCGCATCACTGAAGGCGAATCAGCAATGAGGGCTCATAACGAGGAGCTTGGCTCTCGTGTAGACGAACACGCACAAGGCCAGGAGCCAAAGAAGGACACTGAAGTTGAGTTTTTCGATGACATCGAGAAACTGCTCGCTGCAGACGGTCAGACGTTTGAATTAAGCGAGGACAAGAAACCCAAGCCTGACGAGGAAGAGCCCGTCATAAAGGATCAGGCGCTTGACGTCAACCCGGACAAGAAGCCCGAGCCTTACGAGGAAAAGCTCGATCCTATCAACCAATGCAAAGCGACAGATGATCTTATGAGCTTCCTCGACGAGTACGCTACCCCCAAAGCCTTTGTAGGCGAAGACAACAAGAAACTCTACGGCATCGACGCCGCCTATTACTCAAAGAACAGGTCAAGGACGAGTGCTTCTGACAATGGCCAGATCAATGACTGGTTACGAGAGGAGACCACACCCACGCAACCTTCTAAGACTGATGCGGCAGCAAAGAAAGAGAAGATTCGCAAGAAGGTTCAGGCCGAGTACTTTGCAGCTCCAAAGTCAGTTCCCAAGCCAAGCGCAACACCCAAGAAGCCAGCAGCTGCCGAAAACAAGTCAAAGAAGTACACCCTGCCGGATCTACGGAAGCCCGCTACTAAGTCCGACGTCGATGCTTTTGCTGCCCAGTTCGCCAAACGAGCAACTTCAGACAACAGAGCGAAGGATGAAAATAAAATCGTTGGTTTTTTCGACAGCCTTCCAAGTGAGAAAAGGCCTGGTCGGAAGCCTGCTGCGAATAAGAAGAGCCCTCAGAAAAAACAACAATTGCGTAACAGCAAGAAGCACAAGCGCTGAACCGCTTTCAAATAAAGTGTTGGGCATTATGACCGAAATGTTGTAAGGAGTAGGTACGAGTTTGAAACAGGACGATTATTCATAATGCTTGTATATCGCGCCATCACATCTTCGGTCGTTGGCAGTGTCATGTCAGTTCTGACCTACGATGCTATGAAAGAAATGGTAAAGATCACAATCGGTATGTGAGCAGGCAGAAAGAAAAACGAAGGGAAGTAATCTTGTATGCTCAAATGACGTGTATCATATGTAACACTATTAGACGAATAGATAGAGGGAAAATATCATGTAGCATCAAGACACCACAATATCACTTCATCATTGGCTTTGCCAGCTACAAGTCACAGTGATACGATTAACATTAAGAATCCAGGAGGCACTTAGCAGGGCCCGTGATATGTAGACGTGGCCATGGTACATGGTAGACATACGGCACCCACAATATCAACAACGGCTGGACATTAAAAGTTAATATCACAAGCTACACTTGCCTGCAGTCACAGTCACAGTCACATCACAATGAATATAGGGGAACAGAAAATATTGCACGAATCACTTCTAGACTCTCTATTCTTTTTTTGATTTGCACACAACCGAGATCCTGGCCTTTTTTTCTTTGCCTCTCATTATGTGCCCCCAGACAAAAGCCGAGTGCTCATGCCAACATGATCATTTCGTCGTAGAAGCGAGTACATCAGCCCTTGGGCGTGAGATCGAAGTCGTAAGATCACACGAAGGTTTGTCATTTCAGAAATAAGCTGCTTATTTCTTGGCGGCCTTAGCAGCGGACTTGGTGACCTTGCCAGCACCACCAGTGGACTTCTCGACGGCCTTGATGACACCGACGGCGACAGTCTGTCGCATGTCACGGACGGCGAAACGACCCAGAGGAGGGTAGTCAGTGAAAGCCTCAACACACATGGGCTTGGAAGGAATCATCTTGACGATGGCGGAGTCACCAGACTTGATGAACTTGGGGGCGGACTCAGTAGCCTTACCGGTTCGGCGGTCGATCTTCTCCTGGATCTCGGCGAACTTGCAGGCAATGTGGGCAGTGTGGCAATCGAGGACGGGAGCGTAACCAGCACCGACCTGACCGGGGTGGTTGAGGACAATAACCTGGGCGGTGAAAGAAGCGGCACCAGCAGGGGGGTCGTTCTTGGAGTCACCAGCGACGTTACCACGTCGGATGTCCTTGACGGAAACGTTCTTCACGTTGAAACCAACGTTGTCACCGGGCTGACCCTCAGTGAGCTGCTCGTGGTGCATCTCGACGGACTTGACTTCAGTGGTGACGTTGGAAGGAGCGAAGGTAACGACCATACCGGGCTTGATGACACCAGTCTCGATACGGCCGACGGGAACCGTTCCAATACCACCGATCTTGTAGACATCCTGGAGGGGAAGTCGGAGGGGCTTGTCAACGGGACGCTTGGGGGGCTCGATGGAGTCAATGGCCTCGAGGAGGGTCTTGCCAGTGAGCTTGCCGGACTTGATCTCACGCTCCCAACCCTTGTACCAGGGGCAGTTGGTGGAGGGGGTAAGCATGTTGTCACCGTTGAAACCGGAGATGGGGACGAAAGCGACAGCCTTGGGGTTGTAGCCGACCTTCTTGATGAAAGAGGAGGTCTCCTTGATAATCTCCTGGTAACGGGCCTCAGACCACTTGGTGGTGTCCATCTTGTTGATGGCGACGATGAGGTTCTTGACACCAAGGGTGTAGGCAAGAAGGGCGTGCTCACGGGTCTGGCCATCCTTGGAGATACCAGCCTCGAACTCACCAGTACCGGCGGCAATGATGAGAATAGCGCAATCGGCCTGGGAAGTACCAGTGATCATGTTCTTGATGAAATCACGGTGACCGGGAGCGTCTGGATGATATGTTAGCATGAGAGTAAGACTAGCATATGAGCGACAACATACCAATGACGGTGACATAGTAGCGGGGAGTCTCGAACTTCCAGAGAGCAATGTCGATGGTGATACCACGCTCACGCTCGGCCTTGAGCTTGTCAAGGACCCAGGCGTACTTGAAGGAACCCTTACCGAGCTCAGCGGCTTCCTATTGTCCAGTAGTTAGTAACTGCTTGACACGTGATGATGCGCGCTCATTGTGATGTTGTGTTGGGTTGTGTGGGAGAAGGGCAAGCGCGCCCGACGCTCGAGTGGCGGGGTAAGTGCCCCACCAAAAAAATTACGGTCGCACCGCAAAATTTTTGTCCTCGAGCGGGACAGCGGGCGCGTGTTTCGAGTCGTGGGGGAGCGAGTCGAAGGGAAATTCGATGGGTAAAGGACGAGCGAGCGAAAGTGACTAACCTTCTCGAACTTCTCGATGGTTCGCTTGTCGATACCACCGCACTGGTAGATCAAGTGACCGGTCTATCAAGTAATGTCAGTATGTTGTGCTTGAAGCACGCCCCGTTAGACACGAGGCGGGGTTGACGATGGCAGATAAGCGAATCGTCCAGGGGAGTACTCACAGTGGTCGACTTGCCAGAGTCGACGTGGCCGATAACGACGACGTTAAGGTGAGTCTTCTCCTCCTTACCCATTTTGACGGTTGTGGATGATTTGTGTGTAGGTTTTTGATATACGTGCTGTGAAATAGTTAGCGGCCGAAGAGGTGATGATGAGGAAGTAGGCGATGACGAAAAGTATCGCGAAAGAGACTTGCACCGAAGCAATGAATCCTTTGCTGATGCTCTTGATCAAAGCCTTGAAGGGTTGCACATACAAATTCGCAGATCGGATGCTTGAACCGGGTATGCGAGACGAGGAGGGAAGAGAAGAAAAAAATCAAGGGAAGTGGTGGGAGGATGAGATTTAAAAGGCGAGCCAGAGGAAGGAGGGGTGGGGTGGGG
>PVQB02000797.1:0-63157 GCA_002980475.2 Fusarium beomiforme | reverse complement strand
AGCCAGAGGGGGAGGGTTAGAGGGGTTTGGGCTTTGAGGCCGTGGGGGGAGTTGTCGAGATGGCCGAGATCAGGGACGTCGAGTTCGAATTGGCAGGGCACTTTCTATAGGTTCGTTAGTTTCTCGGCTTTGTGTTGTAGAGATTAGAGGGAGAAATACCTCTGCATCCGTGAGGATGGCGTCAATGTCGTAGTACGACATCTTTGCTCTTAACTTTTGGTGTTTGCTTGAGGGAGACGCGCAGAGTGGATTGACGATAATCACTTGCACGCGCCGATGACATAATCATCAATCTGACTACCCTGCACCAGAACGCATCTCATCATGGAGCAAATAACCAACACGTTCTCATCCATTGGTCCTGAATAGAATGTCAGAATTGATTCCATACTTTACCGACGTTGCACGACATGACCCGCTGGCTCACGAGGTCCTCTCTTGCGTCATTCGCATCGTACAGCTCAGCAGTCCGAGATCGGCGATCTCGGAGAAATGGGCGATTAAGACTAGAATATTCGGGTTATTGCTGAAAAAGTACAGAGATGCTGTAGATTGTGGTAATGCCGCTGTTCGGTGTTTGGAGAAGACCGAGCTGAGTAACTGAAGTTCATGATGGGTAAAGGATAGGTAGTGAGCTGCACCGACTTCTCACAAAAGGTGTTGGTATCTTTCAAGCCATGATAATGCAAGAGAAACAATAGCCTAAGATCAGATCATAATCCAGATCAAAGTAAGGAAATATCCAGAATGCAACAGACACTGCAACCCAACATCTCCATCTTGTTCTATTCGTATAAAGCCACTGCACCAGCCACTCAAGCCAAGCCTCAAATCAAGTCAAGCTCTCGAAAATATGACGACAGATTGATCCAAGCTCCCCCATTCGGCAGACCCGACATTGCCGTCCCGATCAGCTCTTAATCTTTAACCCAACCCCTCCCTCCGCTTCCCGTCTCTTCGACTTTTTTGACATCATCGTCAATTGCACTATCACAAGCTTGTCTATACCTGTAAGTTCTATTCTCAATTACCATTACCACAATCATATAAGCTCTTTCATTCTGTTCTTGTTGCCAATTGTCTCATATCCACCCGGCTCTTAATCCTAATTCTATCTACAGCTTCAAAATGGCTTCCGCTCTCCTCCGTACCACTCCCGCCCTTCGCGCCGGTCTGCGCGCTCGCTCAACTCCCCTCGCCGCCATGGCCACAACCAGCTTCGTCCGCAACAAGGCCACTCTTCCTGACCTTCCCTGTACGTGCCCTCTACCCCTCCAACACCAGCCTTACAGCTAACAATCCCAAGACGATTATGGCGCTCTTGAGCCTTATATCTCCGGTCAGATCATGGAGCTTCACCACTCCAAGCACCACCAGACCTACGTCACCGGCTTCAACAACGCTACCGAGGCCCTCGCTGAGGCCCAGCACAAGAACGACGCCAAGGCCGCCGCTGCTCAGGCTCCTCTGATCAACTTCCACGGCGGTGGCCATGTCAACCACTCTCTCTTCTGGGAGAACCTTGCTCCTAACGGCAAGGGCGGCGGTGGTGAGCCTGAGGGCAAGCTTCTGACTGCTATCAAAGAGGACTTTGGTTCTTTCGACTCTTTCAAGAAGCAGACCAATGCTACCCTCGCTGGTATTCAGGGCTCAGGCTGGGCTTGGCTCGTCAAGGACAAGAACTCTGGCACTCTGTCCATTGTCACCCGACCCAACCAGGACCCCGTCACCGGAACCCTTGAGCCTCTCCTTGGCATTGACGCTTGGGAGCACGCTTACTACCTCCAGTACCAGAACCGCAAGGCTGAGTACTTCAGTGCTATCTGGGAGGTCATTAACTGGGGCACCGTTGCCAAGCGATTCGAGAAATAAATATGTTCTCGTTAGCTAAGTTGCACAAGTCGAAGGAAGTAAGAGAAGGAAAATAGCGATAACTTGGACGCGACCGAAGTCGATGTTCCATGACCATGCGTCATCTGTTTGTTTGTCAAGATACCGAGTGTATAGTACTTCAAGGTTCAATAAAGAATCTGAAACAGTAGATATCTACATGCAGTGTTCCATTTCGGCCGACAATATCCCATACCGCCATCCATGATCCTCTTAGAAGCTTTTGCAAATGCCCTCAAACAAGCCAATATAATCTGCATCTTCTTCCGACTTCCCAAAGTGTACAAGCCGAATAGCCAAGTCACCAACCTCCAAGATCAAGACTGCTGGCATCTTGCAACTCCCTGGTAGGCCGCCAACTCAGCCGGAAACTCTTCAGCAAAAATCTCCGCTGCGTAGTCGTACCAGTCACTGTTCGCCTCGTTGGTTCTAGCTTCGAAGAAACGCGCATATTCCCACCAAACAGGATACTGCCCAGCGCAATCCCAGCCAAGGATCCAGATGATGTTGTTGTTCGAAATAACAATGTTCTTGGGGCACAAGGCCCCGTGGGTCAACACAGAAGGATAATCAGTGCGGAACTGAGAGATCAAGGCCTTGGCCACCGATTTGGGCACGGAGTCATACAAAGTTGACATGAGAAGTGCCATGAATTCCTTCTGGTTGGGTCGCCTGCGGATGGCGTAATAGGTGTGTTCAGGATGTTTGTCTTGAAGCAGACTGTAGTTTCCTGAATCGATAGATCCGAGATGTGAGAGGGGTCCCTCCTTGCTCTCGCACCGCATCTTGTGCAGAAGGTTGCGAAGTTGCCTGGCATACATATACTTTTCATTGTCGGTGAGCTTGTGCCAAACATCCTCGAGCAACTCTCCGATCACGGTGCGGGTAATGGCACCGTCTGAGGCAGAAATGCTCTGATCGTGAAGGGAGAGAGGTAGAGCTCGCGTATAGCCAATCATTGACAACTCCTCATGCTTGACCACCCCGGCATTGGAGATGGTGAAGATATATTTCTTGGGAGCGCCAGGGACATCGTTCTTCTTATTGGGAGCAGCTTGCAAAACAAGGTTCAAGGTTCGGTTTCGGAGGAGCGAAGTAAGGTAGTGGGTGGAATCGTCTGGCCAGGGAGCTACGAAAGTCAGCCATGCTTCCTTCTACACAAGCAACCAACTGCGTTATTGCTTACCAGGGCCAAGAGTTTGGACGTCCTTGTAGTACTGGTTGCCTGGTCCGATTTTTGGCTTCTTGTCTTTGTGCTCCCCCCTCACCTTTACCTTGGCCTCCGTTATGAGCTCGCTGATGGACCGCTTAAGCGAGTCCGCATCAGATCTCTGCGAGCCCCGGGAGGCGCGCAGAGACGGATCACCCAAGGCATCACCGTTTGCTCCGGTGGCCCTGAAAGGGACAATACCCTCCTCGGTCTTTATTCCACGTGCAGCTTCTGGAGATTCCTCACGGAGACCCTCAGCGAGCATCTGAGCCCGCTCAGGGTTCATGATACTCACATCAGCGGCGTGTGGAACAGACTCACCCAAGGCCGGGGGAAGGGGGTCCATGATAGAGTGCTCAAGGCACAGCAGACGAGAGTTTGGAGTGATTTCAGAAGCAGAAAGAACTGCTGTCAAGATCCATCAAGTGCTGGAGTGAGTTAGGGCGCATGCCAAACGTGAACAAAAACAATGAAAGTGAAGAAAAGGAAGAAGGATGGGAGGTAAATAAACAAGAGGAATGTTTAGAGTTGTGATGTGAAGTCTTCTTCTGAGTGATTCGGTATCGCTCCTTCCTTTGAATGTGAGTCGCAGACGCAATTGCCTCGCAACTGCCCGACACTGACAACTGAATATATGCGCCAGTGTCGCCAATCCAGAAGGACCCAATCAGAGTCAGCACAGTCCAAACATAGAAGGCTCATTGATGCCTTTGAGTCATTGTGAAGAAAGAGCATTTGTCATGAATAACGGCCTGGGTGTATTTCTGTGATTGCATATGCACATATCTAGCAGCTGCAGATGGGCACTTGCATGAGGTGAAAGAAGAAATTCAGTCATGCCTGAGATCCCTGAAGTACTGAGATAATTTATAAAACTCATGAAATAAGAATGTAGTAGAAGCAAAGGAATTCGCATTATTTTATATGTTTCCTAAATTCCTGTTAAGACCAAAAATTCTCGGGGTTAAATATTTGTTCTGTTGTCACACCATGAGGCGCTTGACTCACAACAAACATCAATATTTCGTATCAATCAATAGTTAGACACATGAACAGTATTGGTATTTTATAAAATCAACATAAATCTGATACTGAAGACAAGTGGAATTCGTTCCCGACCATACGGGCCGACGTGTCATAATAAGCCCATCATAGTCATGAACAACATTTCTAACAATCCTTTCACCACAAACCCATAAACTTCTATCCTCTTGATTTTTTTCTTACCCCAGATATTTTCCTCTGAGATGGAATCTAAGACAAGTAGCGACGACACTCGAAAACATTACTCGCCATTCTCCTGAACCTTTTCTTCCTCCTTTCGCTGCGTGTAGTGACGTGGAAGACGGTTCTCGCCCTCAGCGTATGGGAAGCCAGCCTCTTCACGGGCCATGTCGTTCACCCATTTCTCGTTACCGAGGAAGCCAGGGTTGGAACCCAGCTCCTGCCACTTGGCAGCCAAGTAGAACCAACCGAGGGCGTTTCCGACAGTTCCGACCTCGTCACTGACACCATTCTTGGCCTCATGAGACATCCTGGCATGGAGCTCATGATCAGTGTACAGGTCCATAAGGTGTCCAGCAACGGTCTTGTAGTCACCGGGGGTAACGAGGTAGCCATTGACCTTGTCCTTGACCTGAAGAGGAATGCCACCCTCATTGGAGACAATCACGGGAACTCCAGCATGAAGTGCCTCAGAAACCTTTATTTCGAAACCCTCGCGGGTGGACAGCTGAAGAATAACGTGAGCGTTGGCGATCACCATGTTGAGGAGTTGATCATTTGCATCTAGACGCATAACGCTAACATCGTCGAGGAGGTGAGGGTAGTGGTCTTCGAGTTGTTGCATGGTCTGGTCAAAGATGATGGCGCCATCGGGATCGTCAATGGATCCGTTACCGCAGCTGTAGATATTAGCAAGAATTCTGCCATTGAAAGATTCAACTTACACAACGAGCTGAGGAACATCGGTAATGTTGGCCTCGTCACAACGGCGCCGGAACTCAGCGTATGAGTCGATGACAGTGGGAATACCCTTGGCAGGGTCGAATCGAGCAACTTGAGCAATGTACTTGCCTGTAGATTCGCGTTAGTTGTTTTGCCGCCATTTTGCAAATGGGATCTTACGGTTGGGCCAATCAAGTTCGGTCATTCGCTGGTTTCGGCACTGCTGGTTATAGATATGAGCGTAGTAGCCGGTATCCCACTTGTTCATGTGTTTGTTGAGGCCATCAATCCAGTCGGTAGTAGCTGGAAGGTAAACGACCTTCTCCTTGGGAACTGTGTGAGGAACAAACTTGGGGATAGGGTGACTGATGAACATGTCGGACTCTTTGATGTTGCTCCAGAGATAGTTCCAGATATCAGCCTGGGGAGAGCCCTCCTTGGCCACGAGATCGCTTCGAATCTGGATGTGGGATCGGTACAAAACCGGGCGGTCAGGTGTGAGTCTCTTGATCATGGGAATGAGACCGGGCATCTGAGGGTCATCGATCTGCACTATTTGTTAGCCTGGTTATCCTCAGATCTTCGTAGCAGTTGCCCTACAATGATGATGTCGGCACCACCCTCCTGTGGGGGACGCAGAGGACCACCCTCAGAGAGCCAGTATCTGTTGGCATTATCTTCAATCCAGTCGGAAATTGCAGCCTTCTCTGGGTCCGAAATACGCTGATCAGGGTGACTGACGCCCTGGAGAATGTTGTGCTGGTTCTTTGTGATTCGGAAAACGCCAGGTCGTGGCTTAGGGACTAGAATGAGTCAGAATGGAGCGGTGTTTAAAGGTTAGGCAGCGTCTCGACATACCGTACCAAGTCACATCAACACCCAAAAGCCGACTGAGACGGACAAGAGCGTGGCGCATGAGAGCAACACCCCCACCCTGGGGAGTGGCACTGAAAAATGCAATCTTTGTCTTCTTCTCGCGAAGCTTGTTGGCATAGAACTGCATGGCGCCCCATGTTGCGCTGGAGCAGGTGTCCTTGTGGTTCTGAAGGTTAGTCAGATGGACACGGAAACCAGCGTCTGTCTGGACGATGCCGCGATATCCGACTTGCAGATGGGGAACGAGAGAGGGTCCAAAGTTGCTGAAGTGAATGATATCAGTCGCGATTCACGGAAGCCTTCGTTTTTCGAACTTACAGAATACACTTGCGAGCCATGGAATCAGCTTGCTCATCGATGCGCTTGACGTCCCAGAAGTTCTTCTCCTTGGCTTCGTGGTCGGGCCGGAGCACAACAGGCACAATATCAAGATCAAGCCAGAGACGGGAGCACAGAGAGGGACTCATGTATTTGAGTGTGATAGGGAGACCAGCTCCAATGAACTTGACAAAGTTCTCATGCTCGTAAGTCTCGACGTCATTGATGATGTGATCAGCAATGAGATCCTGGCCCTCACGCATATCCTCATCGAGGGAGATGTGCTTGACAGAGAAGTCATTGAGGTAGACGGTATCGTGGATAGCAAGCGCAATCACGGCGGTTTGGTCATCGGTGAAAACGGCAGAGATACCAAGGTACAATGTCTACGATTGAGCTGTGTTAGTGGCTTCATGTGCTAGAGAAATATTTGATCGACCTCGGTCTCCATAATGCAGGGGTCTCAAGAGCTCCAATTGCTATGACGCAAGTTGTCATGACGGATGCATGATGCAAGGGAAAAGGGAAGTACGGGAAGACAAGAGCAAACTCACCTGAAGAGGGGCATTGACGTGACCATCCTTCTCGACAAGAAGGCTCATCTGCCTCTTGCGGTGCGACGTAGCGCCCGTGGAAAACTTGCGGGTAGGCTTGTTGGAACTCATGATGGCAGCAATGCAGCAATTGGCGGGGTATTGAGTATAAAGGCGGGGTAGCAAATTGATGGTGAATAAAAAAGAACAAGCTCTCTCTGTGACGTAAAGAGAAAGAAAGCTCAAGTGGAACGACTACAGATGGATGTAAAAGAAGTGAGGAGGATGAACAAGACTGCGGCTGGGCGGCAAGTTATAGTCTTGGTATCCCTCCTTGATCAGGTCAGTCAGACAGACACCAGAAAGGCGGTCGTGAGTAGGAAGGAGGTCGGGATCGAAAGAGTAGTGGAGCTATAGCAACTGCTTAAGCGTAGACACCCCGGGTGAGATGAAGGATATGAGGGATCCAGGGCCCTGAGAGATTCGTGTTAGCAGTGGCCGAGCAGGGAAGGTTGGCAATCTGCAGAATGGAAGACAAGGCCAAGCTGGGTCGAGGTACCTGGACAATGAAAGGAGGCCCTGTCAGCGCGGGTCTCTGCAGGAGGTGGTGATGTAAGTACTGTACTTGAGGGTCTCGTGTGAGACAAACAGACAAGGAAGCCGACTGGGGGCGGGGAAAGGGTTAAGAGACTGGACGTGGGGTGAAGAGCCAGTTGCGTTTGAGGAAACAAGGTGAGCAACTAGAGCAGGTGATGATTGCTCAAGGTGAGGAGACGAGTGGTGTCAGGGAAGACGGGGAGAATGGAAGCTTGGGCTTGGCTGCGATATCACGTTGACTCGTGTTTGGTTGAGGAGGCAAGAGAAGAAATTGGATTGAATGAGGCCTTACTTTGTAAATTGTGAAGTCAGGGAATGTATGGAAGCAGGAGCAGGCGTAGAAAACTGCAGGTGGCACCTACTCCTTCTGCGATGGCCGGTTTGAGTGTCAGTTGACAACTTTGGAGCAATATCTTATCTTGGAAGCTCAAACTGAAGGCAAAGATCTTCTTGTTACCAACTTTAACACGAAATCGAAACAAATTATCAAAGCCGAGGAGCCCGGGATCATGGAAAGGGGGGTCAGGAGAACGGCTAAGTGAGGTAATGAGGGAGTGGTCTGACATGCGCTATGAGATCACCGGATTGGGTGAATCGGATCGTGAACCTTGAATTCTGGTCCTGAGATAAAAACAAAGCAAGACGTTAGGAATCACGACTGGCTTAGGGATACAAAATTGAAAATATTTTTTATTCTAAGCGCCACCACCGTGCTTAATGCAGGTACGGCGTCGCATTCATATGCTGTTGGGAAAAGTCAGGATGACGGCGACAAGAGTGAGGAGAAGAGGGAAGAGCGGGAAGATGAGAGGTGACGAGTGACATTCTGAGCACTGCAGAGAAAGGAAAAAGAGGGACACGGTGAGGATTCTCAGCCCTCCAAGGGTGCAGCCACAGCATCACTCATTCTTGTTACTGTCCATTGAGTTGCTGTTGTGTAATGAGCTTCAAAGTTAATGCTGTCCCGCTCTAGGCTAGCCAGTTATTGGTTAGCAAGGCGGGTTGGATAATAGACATGACACAGGGAAGAACAAGCTGAAAGACTCTTGGGAGAGTAATTCACTTAAGATGACATCAATACTGATGATTGAATATACTATCAGGTGCACCTTTCTTGAAGTTACAGCAATGCTCATACAAGCCTCGACTCATACTTGAAAGTAAAGAAGCTCTTCCAATTCTCTGACCCATCTCTATTTGCTTCTGTGGGGTTTGTCCTTGCCCACCACAAATGCGGCACCTTGGCACTCCGCTAGCACCAGATCGAGTCTATATCTTCTTTCGGAAATCTAGGGTAAGTTTATTGGTCTATTCATTCAGCTGTCAACTGCTGAGCCGTCACCTAGAAAGTACACTACTGTACGTGTTAACGGGCCCTAAAACGATGTAGCGTTGCCGAACCCCGCGCTGTCGGCTGGGCTGGGTCCATCGACCTACACTGATTGCATGAGCTACCAGGCCTCCACCAGGCATCGTTCCACGAGGCAAGTATCCGGAGACATGTTCCACAGAAGGTGCGGGCGGAAACAAGCCCCCCGACCTGCCGGTGAGACCCCCGCCGGCCAGACCAGTTTTCAGGGCCCGGGGAAGCTATTTTCTCTACCCACTCGACCTTGATGATGGATCCTCAACCATCTCGATGTATTATAGAACAATGGAACTCTCAGGCGATTATGCAAGGGACTCGTCTCGTCACTTGTTATCTCTGTTCCTACGTACAATTGTCTTCAGCCTGACTACCAAGTTATGTATGTCAGTTCCAAGTATGTGGGTGTTCATCGACCTCCTGCAACTCGATGTGCCTCGAAGCCAATACAGGGTCTCTTGCTGAACAATGTACGATAGCACAGTCTGAATCAACACGGCTTACAATCAATTCCACAGACGTTCCCAACTCATACTGCAGGGTCTTCGACTCATACCTCAGCCTCAACACCATTCTTTACACCGAGCGCTGGCTTCCTTGAAGAACAACACCTGAACGAGTTACCTCGCCGAATACGTACAGCATTTCGTACGACCTTTGTACAGATCGTGGCTTGCCATTTGTTCACCGTCTCAAGATTCGGTCAGCTGCCCTCCCAATCGTATGATGACCATCCAGACATCCCAAGTTTATGGCTGAGTTTTACCGAGATATCAATTATTCAATGCATTAACGCTTCATTATCATAACCATTACTATCGGAGCCTTTGCATCCCTGACCGCTGACCGCTGACCGGCGGTGAGCTTGTTGAGCATAGAGGTGCCAATCATCCCACTACCGGCAGCACGCATGTGCCTCAGCAACGTCTTCATTGGATCTACTTTTGCCGTGGATGTGTCGGACAAGGTCCCCCAACAGATCCAAGGCGGACGAGTGAGCTTCCGAACGCCATGCAGCGATTTTATGTGCTTCAATTCGGAGTTTCACAGAAAAATCGGCAGAACATTGAGCGGTGGAACCCACGATGCAAGTACAGCATGTACCTATACCAACAAGCTCAGTGTTACCCTTGCCCGAAGAGTGTGGCTACACATAACCCCATGTCGTCATGTCTCATAGCCATCATGGATGAAGATGGTCCGTGGTTATTGAAGTCCCTGATAAAACTTATTAATGGTATGAGCATACGCGGTCAAGAACTATCGTATGGTCGACTCTGATAGCCTCATGGGTGTTTCAACACCATCACAACTTGCACAACTGTTACAAAGTCACAATGCCCAATTCAACGAGTTCGATTATCACGATACATCAATTTTCGCATCTGACGCATTTCATTTCAAGCAGTCGATTTGTCTGCTGAAATTGAAAGCATTTACGATAATATCCTGTGAGTTGTCATGAGAAGAAGCGGAACCCTTCACATAGCCAAAGAATACTAATTTAGACCAATTGGCCAGTCCATGGTCACCCACTTTCCAGTCAATTGCGGACCCATTCTCCGATGCAGGCAGTCACTTATCAATCTTGCTGGTGATGCAACTATCCCCATGCAGATAAGATCGGTCTCCGACCATTGATCGCAAGAAGAGGTTAGCAGCAACCGGCTAAGTTTGCCGGGGTCAGCGATGTGACTGGCCGCGCGGCTGTAGACGTGGTCGCGACATTTTTTTGATCGACCTTGCTGATGTGAGGGATTCTGACATAGAAGTCATGTAAAACTCACTTTACAGGTAACAATATTCACGATCTTAGCACTTTGAAATGGTTCCGAAGACTTCGTTCGGTGTTTTGGGCGTTTTAGCGGTCGCTCTCAATGTCGTGAGCGGCCATGACAAGACTGGACGAATGCAGCCTGACCACGAGTATGCAAAAGAGAGAGCGCATATGGTGTTCAATGCAATTCATTCAGCAGGTCGACAATGGGGCTCCGCCTTGTATCATAATGGCTTTGGTTTCTTTCCAGCTACTGTGCCTGCAGGTACAATGTTTTATCACGGCACTCGACAGAACGTGACACCAACTGGGCCAGAGTGGTTGGCTTTTGACATCGAACATGCCGAAAACTTTGCGCGATCTTTCAAATATAGGCCTGGCAGAGGAGGTCCGACAGCGCCGAGACCTCCTCCTGGTGCGAAGGGGCCTGATGCGAATGATGAGCAGACCGGAGAGGAGGAAGATCGTCAGGAATTGCGACGTCGCAACGAACACATAGCAACAGATAACGACGACTCTTTGCTTGGGGCTCCTGCTCCCAAAGATGACGACGAGCCTGTGAACGTCAGGGGCTACTTTCACACATACCAGACAAATCGCGATCTTAAAGTCTTGGTTATCGATGGTATGAGTGCTGGAAAGACAAACATGGGCACACTCGATTCCCAAGATCTAGTCCTCCGTGAGAACAACACCAACGGCCGAAGCTTTGACGAGTGGAACCGGGCTCTTGATTTGTGCAAACTGGCATCTGAATGGGGCTTCGATGGTTTTGTTCGAATTGAGATTGGCATTGAGGTTATTAAATGCGACTTTGCGGATGGCTTGGACCTGGTTAGTATGATGCGCACTGAGATGATAAACCATATCATGGGGAACCTTGGCTTGGCCACATTTCAGATTGTGAGAGCGGTTGGGGAGCGATACGATGGCGTCGGGGCCAATCGACTACGGATCGATTTCTCTTCAATGGTCTCGGGTCTCTTCTTTCCTATCAATATCTCCAGCACTGTCACAGGGCGTTCAGACCTGAAGAGACTCGGTACGGCGACACTGGATGAGCTCAAAGACATCAAGGCATACTTGATTGATGTGTTGCGTCGGCCTCGGAGATTCATCGTAGACTGGCAAGGCGTTGTGGATCTTATCGTCACTCGCTTTAGCAAGAGACTGACTCTGATGGCATACGAGCCACTGGATTCGCACTATTTCGTCGACGAGGTCGAGGCTGCCACATTGACATGGTACGATGCACCGCTATTACCCAATGATACTACCCTGTCAGACCAAAGGGAGACGAACAGGACCGCAGATGCTATCGAGCAATGCCGGGTACATTACCTTCGGCCAGCCCTCAGCGCCAAGAAACAATGGAGTCTCGAAGATGACTTGATTTACACATCTCTCGATGCAGTTTTGGGCACGATTTGTCAAACATTGTTTTCGGTCCGCAATCGCTTGCTTGAAGCATCCGGCTCGGATTTGAATGATTACCGCATCAAACGTTTTGATGAACATGATACTGGAATGGAAAAGGCGATCAATGGTAGTCGGACTGTGATCCAGGGATTGATAGAAGATCTTGGTTGGACAATCTGGAAGCAACCTCAGCCCTGCAAACCAGATGAGGTGAATACCGTTGCCATGTGGCCGTATGGGTCAGAGGAGGACCATTGGAACCCAGGTTGTCGATCAATCGAGACAGTACAGCATCCCACTGATAGTTATTGGAGGAGACACATGTCCTGACCCCGACCCAACGACCGTGGGCCCGCGATGACGGGGTTTCTTCTTTCTTTTGCGTCGCTTGCAACATTAGCTATTGATTTCAGCAGAGAATGGCCGAAGCATCGGCCTTCACAGAAGACATCTGCCGGTTGACAGTGAATTTACCGATTAGACAACTCAGACAATGATACACGACATATTCAACAGCTCAAACCAAAATGACTGTGATGTTCAGAGCTAATGCAAGAGGCGAATATAAAAAATTGACTAAAAATATGAAATTGATCAGATAATGCGACCACGCCAGGAGTCGAACCTTTCCAGAGATGTTAGTGATTTATGTGCGGAGAAGCGTGGTTTGAATGAGAACCTACCTGGAATCTCTAGAGAATTCGGGAGATGAAGAACCGAAATCTAGCGCCTTAGCCATTAGGCCACGCGGCCGATGGGGATTTCTACGAGAAAAAAGATTATGAGCCCTGCTTGACATCGTGGTGGAGTTGTTCAAGTAAAGCCGAGTTGTTTGTGGGTTGTGCCGTTGCAGTGGGTATCATGAATGAGAATGAATTGAGAAGATCCATTGACCAACGAGAAACGAGCAATTGTCAAGCAGAGCAGAATAGTTCCCTTGCTTGAACAGCCCTTTTCAGCTTTCATGCCAAGATATGCATCAGGGTCATGACGTGGGATGGAATAGACAGGCTTGACATGCCTTACAAGTCACAAGGCGAGACAAATTGAGGAAGCTTTACGTCTAACTCCGCCAAGATCCAGCTGTCAATGCAATATTTCTGGATGGCGCTTATCAATCTTGCAGCAACGATTCGCGCAGTGGCATTCCGCCCCTTGCGAATGCGACATTGAAGTGACGACAGAAATCGATGTTTTGACGATGCTAGGAATTTACAGTCTCGACCCGTTACAGCCGCAAGAGCCGTTCCGATCTATCTTCGAGAACCCGGGGTGATCCGAAGCTTATTTACTGGTGTCAGCCCACTCTTTGTCACAGATTTCGTGGACCCAAGCTCGTGGCATCGAAAATTTAAGGTCAAGAGCTGAGTATTTCCGCATCTCCGTGACATGCAGTAATTTTTGCTGAGCAATTGAGGCCTTTGGTAAGAAATTGCTGAGCTTTTGGAGCAATTAACTGTCAGACACCTCAATGCAACGCTGAGGAATCATGACACAAGGGTATTGGACCCTGTCTCTATCAAACTTACACGCAAAACGGCGGAGTATCAACATGAAGGAACCCAACACTGGGAGCAAATTTGGGCCCTGAATTCCCATCAGTCTGGATCCGACAAAACATATTAACAAATGCAGTAACTAATATAAAAAACGGTATCCAAAAAAAGAAGCCCTGACGCCAATCCCGGTAACATGCGGCTCAGCCCGCGGAGATGCTCTAACCAAAACCATCAGACCACTATCCAGATCGGTCGGTGATCCAGGAACCCACCCGGTGGACGGTGCGGTATACGGGTCTACGAGCTATTCTTTTCGCATGGCATGATGGAGTCATAAAGAGCGTAATGTTCTATCTCCGCGCCATGACTGGTTCTCCGGGGTAGTATATAAAGAGTTGAAAGTTTGGCCAATTTGACAATATTATTCTCGGCACCACATAGTATATTCACACTACAACAATCTCTCACCTCATCCCCATATCTCTTCAAGGCCAAACAAACAGTACACAATGGCTCTCACCGCAGCACAAGTAGCAATTGTGAAGTCAACTGCTCCCATTCTCAAGGAGCATGGCAAGACTATCACCACCACTTTCTACCGCAACATGCTCGGCACCCACCCTGAGCTCAAGAACTACTTCTCTCTGCGAAATCAGCAGACAGGAGCCCAACAAGCTGCTCTAGCCAACTCAGTCCTCGCCTACGCCACACATATTGACGACCTTGGCAAGCTTTCTCACGCTGTTGAACGTATTGCTCACAAGCACGTTTCTCTCTTCATCAAGCCAGAGCACTACCCCATTGTTGGCACACATCTCATTGGTGCTATTGGTGAAGTTCTCGGTTCTGCTTTGACCACTGAGATCAAGGACGCCTGGGTTGCTGCTTATGGTCAACTCGCTGATATCTTTATCCAGCGCGAGGGTCAGATGTACGAGGCTGCTGGTGAATGGAACTCATGGCGCAAGTTCAAGATTGTCAAGAAGGAGGCTGAGAACGACTCTGTTACTAGCTTCTATCTTGAGCCTACGGATGGCAAGCAGTTGCCCAAGTTCCTCCCCGGACAATACGTCAGCTTGCAGATTCCCATCCCTGAGCTTGATGGTCTTCTTCAGAGCCGTCAGTTCAGTCTCAGTGAGGCTCCTGGTACCAACAACCACTACCGCATCAGCGTCAAGCTCCAGGGTCCTACTGAGGAGCCTGCTATTGAGGATCTTGCTGCTGGCAAGGTTGCTGGACTCCTTTCGACCAGACTGCACAACCGATACAACGTTGGCGACGAAGTCGAGTTGAGCCCTCCTGCTGGAGAGTTCTTCCTCAACCCTGCCGATACCTCCGCCGCTAAGAAGCCTCTTGTTCTCCTCTCCGCGGGCGTTGGCGCTACTCCTCTCATCTCCATCCTCGACTCAGTTCTCCAGTCCGAGACTGCCTCACGTCCTATTACTTGGATCCACGGCGCTCGCTACTCTGGCTCTACATGCTTCGTTCCCCACGTTCTCGACTCGGCTAAGAAGCACGAGAACATCACCGCCAAGATTTTCCTCGAAGACGTCAAGGAGGGCGACCAGTACGACTTCAAGGGTGAGATCGACCTGGCCAAGCTCCAGAAGGATCAGCTTCTCTCGCTTGATAAGCCTGATGCTGAGTACTACATCTGCGGTCCTGAGGATTGGATGGTCAAGGTCAGAGCGTTCCTCGAGGAGAACGGTGTGCCCCGTGAGCGCCAGCACCTCGAGCTCTTCAAGACTGGTGATATTTAAAAGGTGTTGTACAGCAAATTATGGATTCTCTTGTACTTTATCGGTTTTTTGTCTGGCATATTGAGGGCGTTGAGGATCCGCTGTGCTTTTGCAGCGGTATGTTTTGTTTGCTTAGAATGAAGAAAGAGTGCATATACTAGATACCAGATATCAGATACCAACTCCCAAACTAAAAAGAACTCTTCAATTAGATCTTCACCTGTTCCTCAATAACGTGAAAGTGAAAAGAAATGTCTTGGTGACTAGCCGACGTACCAGTATCACATGTAGTACCGTGAGACAAGCCACGAGTAAAAGTAACGAGTAAAAGTAACGAGAGACAATAGCTACAGCATGTGTTTTGGAACCCAGGCAAGGCTCGAGTTACGACTGGACGCCACCGTCCAATGTCTCGCCTGTCTGTGGGCGACGTTGTATGCAGTCACTTTAAATGATGATGAGGGGAAAAAGTAAATATTGTTACCCTTGTCTGTGGGGATGCGATCGGATGATTAACCGATCGAGATTGAGTTGGGTGGGATGGGGAGGTATTACGTATTAGTTAAGGTTGGAGAATGGAAATGATATGATGTGATATAATGTGAAGTGTCATGAGAATTAACAAGGGAAGTAGTGTGTGTGGTTGTATGCAGGTTCATGATGGGTAGTAGAGGAGCATACGGAAGTGCTCAATACGAATATCGCACTCCATCAAGAAGCCGCCTCATCTGAACTCTTAAGTTACTGCAGTTACAACAACTGACTCAATTCAATAACTAATCGAATCCATCTTTATATTCGCCTCCACACAACTGCAGCTCGCCGACTTCCCTCCAATGAAGAACACGGTCGAACCGATATATCAGTCAAGCCTCCTTCTCAAATCTGCGGTGAAGGAAATAGAAGGGTCCAAACGAGGCTCGCTCTGAGGACAGGGCTAGCAGAGAAAGACGTACCTCGTGCTACACGGCGTGGTCGAGATATACAAGGCGTGCTGTTGTGATACATTGGAGAGAAGTGGGAGACGCCACCGCTTGTTGAGATTGATTGGTTCAACACAGATGAGAAGTGCAGTTGAGATTAATCTGATATGAATGCTTGCTCTGTATTGAAGATTTCATTATCTGAAGGTCTATGGGGTTTGAAGATATGATGTCAAGACATAGAAAGCAAATACTCTTCTACCTCATCTTGCTCGTCGACGCCGATCCATTGGATCGGATACCCCTGACAAGGTCTCACGACGAGGATGCCGACAGCATCGGAACCGCCTCACTGGCAAGATACAGGATCCTCGATGCAGCACGATGCGCTCCTTAGGCGAGTCCATGCAGGAGCGCCTCTTTTCCCATCCTTTCTGTCCAAACCACAACGTGTGCGAAGAGCGGTTACTGTGGCACCAAAGGAAAATACAGCATCACTCATTTTTCTCCCCTTCTCTCCGCCATTTCTATAAACCGTTCGTCTTTTCTTTATCTTCTTTGTTGCCCTTGGAAACGTTGATGTCATGGCAGAGACGGTCATTCGAAAGGCTTGCGATCGCTGTCACGCGCAGAAACTCAGCTGCAAACGATATAACGACGGGGCGTGCGAGCGGTGCGTTAGACTCAAGACGGAGTGCAAGTCTAGTCCTTCGCTACGGTACAGGAAGAACCAGCAGCAGCAACTGGCAGAGAACCAGAGTCAGCAACAACAGTTTGTCGATAACGGGACTTCTTCATTTACTGCGTCGAGTGGACGCCGCTCGCCGAAACGACGACGGACAGATAGCCAGGAGGATCCGAGTCTTGTCTCACCCGACACGGGTACGTGCCCTATTATCCTCTCATTCTTCCTGTCTTGGATGTAGCCGACTCACAGCCGAGTCAAGGAGAAGCAACAGTGTCAATAATACCCAATACCAATACCAATACCAATACAAGTACCAATACCCATACAGACACAGACAACACCCTCAGCCTGACGTCTAAGAGTCATATCCTCCCTGCCTCCGTCCCTGTCCCTGTCTCACCCGATCCCGTAGTCGACGGCTCCGACTTTGCCTTCACATTCGACCAACAACTCGCCTTCTTCACAAATCCCCAGTATTTATCACACTCCGAGTTCCCCGGACCTCGTCCTGTTTTCTGGGAACCTGCACCTCTTTACCAGCAGACACAGCAGCAGCAGCAGCCGCCTGAACAGCAACACTCTTATCATCATCAGCCGCCGGGTGAAGTTGCACCAGAGCGTGACGCCCTTCACCAGCAGCACGTCGTGCCCCTGAGCTGTGCACCTGAGCACAACAGCAGCACCTCTGACAAGCGCGCGTCACGCACGCAGCAACAGAGGAAAAGACCTAAGCCCAGACAGATCACGCTTCGCCACGACGCTGACTTGTCGCCGCTGCAGCAGCACGAGGTTCCCCCGATTCATTGGATGGCGCAGTTGTCTGACATAAATGCTCGGCTACTGGACCTGGCGTCCGCTTTGCCTTCTCCCCAGGATGGTCCGTTGATGGGACGTCCTGTTGATGAGAGGTTTAGAAGTCAGGGGTTTCCCATTGAGGATATGTTCAAGCTCACGCGACGTGTTGCTGATATCCTTGAGAAACCACCTTCCAACAATGATGGAAGTAAGATGCATCACTCTACCATCGATGGAAGTGACCCTGGCAACGCCATGTTCATCTTGTCGACATACGTGCGTCTGCTCGACATGTATCAACGAGTCTTCAGCCTCGTACACACAGAGCTAGCCACCCAGGCAGACACAAGCACGACCTTTAGCTTCTGGAAACTCCCCGCAGTGACGGTAGGATCCTTCGCTGTAGAGCCGTCTCCCTTTCTGCAGATGTCTCTTACGATTCAGCTGGCAGAGGAGTTCTTGTCACGTCTGAGACGCTCGACGGCGCGGTGGTCAGGGGCTGGGAACGCAGCGTCTATGTTTGTGGGAGTTGTGGATGTGTCTTTTCAGGCGTTTCGGGATCGCGAGGAGGCTTTGGCGAAGCATCTGGTTGAGTTGCGGAGTGAGATAGAGCCTTTGATAGATTCATAGGGGGAATTACTTGATGGAAGGGTGCGAGTTGGATAGGGAACTGGCTGAGGAATGGACGCAGTGTCGGTATAGGGGCTTCGACTGTCCTGTTTCAAGATGGAGGAGGCCTCAAGAAGCAAGTCCCTAATACATACCATCATTTTCATCACGCAATGCTCGCATCACCAAGTGTCGAGAGGCTGGGCACGCCTGTAAGGAGGCTTACGGGCATAACAAGCCTCAACTCTACGGTTTCAGGGGCAGCAACAGAGAAACTTCACAAGCACATTCACAAAACATCAGACTTCTCTTGTCTCCCATCAAGAATCCCCTATTCTGCCCAACAATTCCCATCTCTCAGAGTGGCAAATTTCTTTGTAGTTGAAGTTGAAGCCCAATTCATGCCCAACTGACCCAGAGATCTGGAACTCGTGTAAATCATATGCCGCTCATTTTTCGGATTTCCCAGAGAGGAATTTGATCCTCAGGGCCCTGAATATCCCTAGCACTAGCCTCTATTCCCGAGCGGCCTCCCCTCCGAGGTCGTTGATTGGCGATGGACCGAAGAGCGAGAAAAGAGACAACAAAAGATACATTTTCCTCATCAAAGCCTCGCAGATGACCGAGCCTCGCAATTATAACCCTCCCCACGTCTCGTTTAGTTAAACGGCAACTATCGCAAGACATGACAAGCCAGGACAGCTGGCTACCGTACCCAGTGGCACACGCCATGAACGAGATGCCGGCGTCAAGGGCGCCCGCTAGGGGAAGACAAATAATGCATCCGACACAAGGCCATAAAGGTGCTCAACGGTATCTGATTGGAACTGTAGGCACAAAGTACTCGGAAACAGGTGTTTGGGTGAGGGATGTGCCGACACTACGCCCAGTAGTACCGCCAGTAATCCCCCGTTTGAGTGTCCCCTGCAAACTCTAAAAGCACACGCCCTGGGTCCGTCGTGATTTAAGTTTATGACTCTCTCTACCGTGTCTTGGCCCCAATACCGCCGCGATGAAACAGGCTCTGTCTGTGAAGGATAATCGACTCGCTATGACATTTGATGCATATCGCAACGAACATGGCCGAATCATCGATGGAATAGGAATGCCGTTACGATCCCTGGCAGGTTTGATCGTCAAGCTGCACGATTTGACAGGGGTACAAGTACGAGAAAAGCTGACAGTGCAGATATCAATCAATCTCTCCATACGCCAGTTTGACGCTATGACTTGGCGCGTTATTGGTGCAGAGACTTGCCGTTCACAATGTTTTCTCCCCCTCGGAACAAGATACCGCTCCGCTCAACACTATGATTTCTTCGGAACGGCTGACCCGAGATGCACTTATCAAGAGGTGCATCCATTGTCATGCACGTAAGTAGTATACATCAACCTAAAACCCGGTTTCCTATCGGATGTGACAAGTGACCAACGGTGAATGAATGTCCTTTCTCCGTGGATAGACTGACCTGACTTGACCTGGCCTGACCTGACCTGAGTTGGATGTAACACCCCCCCACAGATTCGTCGTCACGGGATTTTTCTCCACTGCAGCTCAACTCTGCCATGTAAAGCTGTAACTGTAACTTAGTTATAGCACAAGTTACATTGCACACACATACCCGCCCACGTCGGAAGTCCTCACAAGCATGGGATTCCTTCTCGCTCCACGGAAAATTCCTAAACCCCGACACCGAGAACGCATCCCACATGGCGTCCGCCACCAAATACTTACCCGTTACCGTCTACACTCTCCAGCCAAGCCAAGCTCAAATCTCGTGAAACGCGAGGGGTAGAAATAATAATAGCCTCACGGCAATAGAACGAATGAAATTAAGCTTTCGCCAGCGATTTGGTTGAGATTCGATCCAAGTCCCACAAAGTCCATCGTCTCGGGATTCAGCAGTGGATATACCGATGAAGATCTTGATGCCTGAAGGCGAATTCTATCCCTTCTCGAGTAAATATCTCGCAGGCGAAACTTAACTACTGTCGATTCTGGACCCTTCTTTTTCCAGAAGAGGCATGTGCGACAAAATGACAGGATGCCCATCCTCCCTTTGCGTTTAGGTGAACACCCCTGGACTGAAAAAAGCATAGGCCTACCCTTCAGAGAGCCCTTTTTTGTCTCACAAGGAGAAAAATATGGCGCTCTTCATGGCAGAGACCGCGATTAGAACCATGCTGTTTTACCTTCTGCGTCATCTCGCCAATTTTCCAGCAGAACGGTTCCGCAGTCTTGGTGTGAGACAAGGATATTGTTAGGACATGGGGCACAATCAATCAGCGATAGGCAAACTTGAGTCTCTAGGCATTGCTTTTTATCCCCCCTTGGCCGATATATACATACTGTACTACGTAGTATGCTTTTTACCCTTGATGAGGAATATGCCGAGCGGCACATACCTACCGTAGGAGCTGTTAATATGCCCTGAAACAGCCTCTGGTACAGTGACACTCTATGACTCTACTCACATCTCATGTTGCCAATGTTGCATCGCAAATATCGCTTCCTTCGCGATCATCCTAGAGCAGTCATGATTATCGAGGGCACTGGTAATCGTACCTTGTTGCAATGCATGGACGCTCACGCCAGAATCATCATGACGAGCTGCCGGGCTAGATTTTCTTATCATGATATGTTGCAAGCCGATCATACAGAGCGTGAACTATAAGCGATTGTCTGACTCTCATCGTAATAAAGTCATAGCATGCATGATCTATCCCTTGTTCCTTCGCGGGCCGCCGCAGTCACTTCATCAAAGCACAAACCCAGGGATTCCGCAATGTATGGATGTAGGGTATCTTCACATCCGCTCCTCACAACAACACCCCCCGAATACGATCCCTCAAATGCCGATGAGATACAAAACCTCTACAAGAATGGCATGATTCCTAAAAGCGTTATCACCCGGGCCGGTCCAGAAGCCGCCCGCTCAGCAACCATCATAAAGCACTTCTGCAACTCATGTGAAAAATTGGGCGCAGCTAGTAAAACCGGTGAAAGTTTAGCGACGCTGTTTACCATTCCGCCAGTTTGTAGTTGTAGCGGGGACGTTCCGCTAGCCAGAGAGCAAAAGCAGCCACGGCCTTGTAATCATCGTGCCAAGTCTGGGGTTGACAGGTTGTGCCTTGCATCGTTACCCGTCAGCGGTTGAAGCGGCCGCAGCGGCTTTTGCGAGATTTTTTTTTCTTTTGAGGCTCAAGCTACATATTGAAGCTTTGACGATGGAAAAAAGACTGTAGGCCTCCAAGTTCGAGACTGTAGATGACTGCAGTGTCTCCATATGCACACTGCATGCGTTGTTGACATCGTACAGTTGTCAAGTAGCGGTCTGCATCATAGGCATTAGTGTTTGCTGAGTAAAAAATCCACACACCTCTTGCGTATGAATGAAGCATTGTTGAAGCAAGATTTGCCATAGCCTCTGCATGCGGAGATAGGCACTAGCAAAGTTTCTTGTCGGGTTTCTCAGTGTTCTGACCCGACATCATCGGAGCAAAATCGGCCGAGACAAATCTCCCCTTTTTTTTTTTTTTTTTCCCATGCAATGACTGAAGTTTTCTCATTTGTTGTCTCAATCGTCGTTCGTACCCAGAGGCTTGGTAACCAGTCAGTTGATTTGACTCAGGGCGAGCGAGTTCCACTTCTAGTCAGTTTAGTGATTTCCCGGCTGAGGCGGGAATGGGATTACATGATCTGGCCGGAGGAATGGAAGGGAAAACCTTTCTCTGGGTAACAGCAACGTAACAGGTGATGACGAAGAATGAGGAATCCGCACGCTCCTGGCTTGGCTTGGCCTGACAAAGTGGATTTGAAGCCCTGCTAGGGAGCATCTCCAGGCTGAAGGATCAGGATTGAGCGTGGCGGACTTGTTCACCTCACCTGGGAGAGACCTCGTTAAAGTGATAGCTCCGAGACAACCGCAAAGGTCCTCACTGAATACAGCTACAGCTGTGTTTAAGGTCCAGCCGAGGGTCACGGAAGGATGGAACATGGCTTCTGTAACTGCCAACCTTATGCTACGGTACTCTCCCCACAAGAGGTGCAGTGCCCGTGAGTTTGATCTTCAAGATCGCATGCTGCAGGCCCATGCCCAGCCCGAGAGGTGTCAGTGAACTCTGTCCCGTTTAAGCTTTACATTTCTCAACGGTTTGTTCTGTTTTGTTTGTCAGGCTTATTAATGGTTCACTATCAAGTAAGACAAACATGTCAAGGTGTCTCTGCAGCTCGGGTAAGTTGGCAGCTGAAGTGAATACCGACTGTCGTCACCCTTGCATTGCTGTAAAACAAACAGTGTCGATGAAATGCGAAAAGGTTCTGACTGTGCTGTAAAATGTCCCTGGAACTGGGACTGGGATTGGGGGTGGTCACACCCACCAGAAGCAGAACATCCCGAGGCCCGAGCCCGCGTTCTGGGAACGCCAAAGAAGAAAGCTGGGACCGATCTGATTGGACAAACCCTGTAAAGAGGGGCGCCATGGCTTGCGATTGCAACAGTGTCAAGGTTCTTCAGGCTAGGGTGAACTTGGCGTCAGAGGCAGGGGAGCTCACTGACCAAATAGCGAGCCCGCGCGTCAAGAAATGATGATGGTATTATCAAGGTGAAATTGAGCATGTTTGAGTAAGGAAGAATTTTCTTTCACGGAATAGACGAGGACTAGAAAACTAGAAACACAAGCTACAGCCGCACATGACGGGATATGGCTATGTGTGGCAAGGCCAGAAACTAGCATGACATACCATGGCTGTCTGGCTGTAACGGGGGGATTTTCCTAGGTGCCGGATGAGTGCGTCCAGCCAGTCGGTAGAGACTAACAGGACTCACCCGTCAGCCCCCTTGGCTGATAATTTGCCTTTGGATGCTAGAAAATCTTGGATTTGCAGGGCTGATTGGATAGCGGTGTGGTATCAACCAAGAGATGGCGCCGGATCGTCTGTGGAGATTGTGGAAATTATTCCAGAAGACGCCTTCGGAAGCAGATGGCTTTCGCTAGCGGGCCATGAATGACATGATGTATCAAGAGTGGTCTCCTTTTGAAAACCAGGGCGGGTGTGTCGTGAATTTTATAGAGCATACAGCGTAGAACTCGCTTAATCAGAAATTTTACAAACATGAAAGAATCGAGACAAAATGGCAATAATATCAGCATCGACGTAAGCACATGTACGTATCCCTGTCGTGAGGAGTGCCAAGATCAAGCTCTCGTTTAGCTGCAATTGGTGGGATTCTCATGCTTGACAGCGTGCGCAGGCCCGCAGCGCGGCCAGGCTCAAACTTGTGCATACATAGTACATACATAGCCATGTCGAAACCTGTTGACCGGTTCCTCATTAGGAAAGTAGTAAACTCACGTGGGTGTAACGGGCGAAGGGCTTAAAGATTGTGCAGCAGTAGTTGATGAGTTGTTGATGCCAACAATGACTGTGTGAATGAATGCCAAGGTATTGCGCTCAGATAGCACCTCCACAAGCTCATAGGGGTCTTGTCGTCGGCTATGAGCCCTGTAAATGCTATGGAATCTTTCATCAAACTCTCGGCAGCGGATACGTTTCGGCTGAGTGACAGGAAAGGACAGGACAGCATAGGAGAGGAAGACACAGTGAGCGAGGTACCGCAGCGCTACTGGCATTACGCCCACGTGTGCAGTGGAGTACAGTAGAGCGCCAAAATATGCGTGCTAAATGCTAATGCCATGCACGATGCTGTCGTGTATGCCGCAACGTTATGGAGTCATATCAATTCTGGCCTTAGTCGCTATGTAAGCCTTGCTTTTTTCTTCTCTTTTGTTTTGGGCAGGCAACGAAACGAGGTCATTACGGAATTCTGATACCCGGCAGTGGACATGCGTGTCAAACGAACGGCACGGTAGTTATTTGGGGCTTACACATATTACTACTACCTACCCAGGGCTGATACGAAGAGCCCAGTAGAAAATGGCGTCAACGTCCAAGCGTCTCGTTTTTCCTAAGGATATGAACCCCAAATCCAATGGAACTTTGCAGACAAGGCACGTCTAGAAGAGACTGAGACGTTCGAAGTGGAAGACAGTGGGTCAGACAGGTTTATTACTCTCGCAAATGCCATATTAATCAATTTCTATTCCCCTCGCCAATTTATTTAAACAGCGATTACAGAAACAGAAGTAGTTACACAAAACAGCCCGTGCGCTTTAAACCTGCACGCAATGCATGGGGGAAGAAAATCTTTTCTGCGTTGATGTGATGTGCATTGACACCACTCACTTGGTCTTTATCAGATAGACCTTAGGTTGTTTCTATTATTGACTCGGCAGACCAGCATACGCAGCCAGTCACAGCAGCCACGCCGCATCTCATCTTTGCGACTGGTCCGTCAAGTCAGTCAAGGATAGCTTGAATAATGACGAGTCTCCTGAATTGGAACGCCATGACTAGTAAACGTTGACTATGGTCTCGAAAGAAGCAATATCAGGGAGTCTCGACCCCTCAAAACGGTGGTGTTGCGTCCTGTTCTAGGAAGTGCGATATGCTGATCACACGAGAGGGGAGCTCATTGAGGGAGGATTCCACGTGCCCGACAGGCCGTGTGTGCTCGGGTGATGCGAGTCCCAATCAGACAAACGGTGAGACTCGATAGACGCGATATCTGTATTGTTTCGCTTTGCTTTTCGAGGCGGTATTCGTTGCTGAGGTGTTCCTCTCGCGGTGGAGAAGAATAACGTAAGGCGGGACGCGCTCGCTCGCTTGCTTTCTTCAAGGGTCCTCTTTGTGCTCACCGTCACGAAATATTTCGAGCAGCAGAGGGCGCGGTCTGGCGGGCAGAGAGAGGCCTTTGATTCAATTGTGGATCGCACCCTGAGGCTAGACAGCGGCTCCGCCTGCAATAGCTTCTCTGAAGAATGCTGTGCTGTGGCAGAGTATTGCGGTGAGTACCCAACTCATACTATGGTAAGGCATTGTAATATGCCGTGGATCAAGTCAACTTAACATGTGAGGTTGTATACAATGCGCTGCTACCTGATACAATGGATATGACTGGACGGAGCAGTATCATGAGGGGGAGGGGATTGCCGGCGGTATTGATGGTTCTGGAATATTATGGTGGAGTGAAATGGAAGGCCAGGCAAGGGTCCAAGTATAGATCCCCCAGCTGCTGTTTCGGCCATGTCTACTCAACCTGGTGAGCATCATTCGCGCATTTGTTACGAGAATGTCACTTGGGAATAGCATCGACCATTGTCTAGCCTGTGCTTCGGCCAGGGCTCGGTGAGTCATTACCACAGAGAAAAGAAAAGAGAGTAAAAAAAGACATTATCAGGGTCCTCTTTCCCTCCGTAAATTGCAAGCTCATCCTCACTTCGCCGACGCCGAAGACGTGAGGGCTCGTAGATTGGTCTGTGTGTTTCACTAACATTAGACAATCAGTGCAGTTTGTAGTGCTCCTCTGGGACTTTTTTGCCCAGTGGAGAATAGTGCACGTTGCTGGCCTTAGATTAAACAGTTGATCCCAGTAAACGGGTTGCCTTCGATAAATGCATACGCATGCGCAAATCATGGGTACCGCACGCCTCCCGTTTTGTTCACTCCCTTCCGCTCTTCAGCTGGCAAACCCCAGACCCCTTCCCTTGTTTCTCGGAGAACAGTGAGAAGTGCGACTATCAGACTTTTAGCAGAAAACACACCCTCACCCCCTTCCATGTATTATAATGTACGTACAGAGGGTGTGCTCGCGATGCTGCTTTGCTTGCTTGCCTCCTCCCTCGATGGCATGGCAGTGAGCGAGTGGGCTGTCTGTCAACAGGGGTCAGCCATGGAAGTCTTGTTCGACCTAGTAGTTATAAACAACCTTTTTCCTTTTGAGCCCCGTCCGTAGGGGTTTTTTTAGCCTTTGTACCGTTGTTTTGGGTCCATCTTGTCTTTTGTCTTTGACTTTAAATACTCTTTCATCCTCCCGCTCCGAGGTGCATTGCATTCGACAACGTTGCAGCGTGTTATCATATCGTAGACCGTCTCAGCAGGAACCTTGTCCTCCGCCATTGCTACCCAATATCTGCAACACCCTTGAACGCTACTTTACTACCTGCCTCACTTATTCATATAAAGTTTCGACGGATTATCACTACTATAAACTATATAACAACGGGGTCTGGCCATCTTCATCTTGGACGATCGATTTACATACCAACCATACATCGATACCTTGCCTCCACGATTTTTCAGAATCGATACAACTTGGTTGAGTTTTACAATGTGCAACTACATCTATGTAAGTCGGACAACACATCGCATGGCTATGATGTGAATTGATGACATGGACAATGGATATACTGATGCCTTTTATAGAAGGAACTTAGTTGCCAACATCACTACCACTTGGTAGAATCATGGTGTCCCAAGTATATCGAGACGGAACGTCGATGTCCGCCTACCATTGTGAGCAAGCAGTACTGGTGAGCAAACATAACTACAAATATATCCACCATGAACATTCACTAACGATATATCAACAGGGGTGACGACATTTGTGGTATGTCTTTAATATTTCCAAGGCCGATTCTATCCTCTCCACCGACGGCCAACTTTAGCACATACATGAATCCATACTAATTACTTCTCTAGCTGCCTGCCGCGAACGCCAACAACCCAGCAATCACCCATGGGCAAAACTCATCCAACGTCCCGAGTCACGCATGTCATACTCTCCCCAAGTTCGTGCGCAATGAAAACGAGCGATACGTCTCGCAGGCCGAGTCCTCGATATGTCGCCAACCGATCTACCACCACTTCAACGTCCAATAAAGTCACGGCAACACCCTTTACCTATTTATCCATCCCCGCATACGAAAACCGACCTCTCGGATGAGTTGAAACAGCAAACCAAAACCTCATTCGTCTCTCTCACCGACGGTGCCGAATTATCCCTCCATCGAAACGAGTAGTCGACATCTGCAGGTTCATCAAGCCAAGCGATGTGCTTTACCAGGTGGTCGACTCAAGTGAGACATGGCACCCCCACTTGGAAAACCCGTGTAACATGGAGGGCCCGATATATGAATCAACGAAATACCTACAGCATCGAAGCAAAAAAACACAGAAAAAAGTATTACAGATTCAGTGATACCTTGGAAATGGCGCAGGAAAGCATTTGACATTTATTTATCATTTTTTTTATTTGGAAGGAAAAGAATTCGGCTCTTTTGGGTGCAAACCCGTTCTTTTGGCCAATGTGGGTTTGTTTCTCCTCTTGACTCGGAATAGAGAGAGGTGTTGCTAGCAAGCATGGGAAGCTTTGGTACCTTTTTTGGGGGATGGTGTCCGATCGACAGCCCGGGACCAGCTCTCAGGGAGAAACTGGGGAGAAAAGTGCTCAGACACCTGCAATGTGCATCCTTTTGCCACCTGCCTACAGGGAAGAGCTCAGACCATGAGAGACAGACTCATCAATGGCTGAGTCGATGGATGCCATGCACAAGCACAAGCACAAGTACTTCACTCGTCAACTTGGACCTCATCTCTACATTGGACGCCACACCACCAGCCTCGGGCAACATCCCCGAAGATTATCTGCATAAGAGGTCCTATGACCATGACCAGAGCAACCTATTATGAGGCAACGCCTTGCATCTCTCGAGACAAGAGAAGAGATACTCCAACCACGTCTGGCGCAGGAGGGAGTCTTTTATTTTTTTTTTTATTTTTTTTTGGCGCGCTTATTTTTTTTTTTAAAACACTCAACTACAATGGACTACCTTGTTGGACTAACTGGTGCATGCATGGAAACGGGCATTTACGGGAATCAAAGATATCAATTGGGAGGGATTTTGAGGGTTTGGGTCGGAAACTACTTTCTACTACACCTTCTTTCGCTATACTCGATGGCATTCGGCGTTTTTATCATATTCTTTTTGTTCAAACTCCTCGACGTTGCCGCGCATTGGCATGGGGAGTTCTATAACCTATCTTTACTACTGATCACAGCTGAACTACTCAAGATAGTTGCATATTGTTAGGCGCAAGAAATGAAATGCTAGAATTTTGCTTGTTAGTAAACATGGGTCCCGTACGTTGTGATCTACTGAAGCTGTCAAATCTGGTTTGCTGGCGGTGGATACAAGCAATGCCGTGTTTGAAGATCAGCTAATTTGGCGAATGCGCTAGAATAATTGACTGGGAGAAAAAAAAAGAAAAGAAACCTAGGCAGTTTAGTTCTATACTGAAACGGGGGAAATTTTACAAAGGCACAAGAGATTGGATTACGGTGCTTAGTAGACCCATTTCATCCCGCTACGGGCCGCTATCGTTCACGATATGGATGATATACCGGAGCGGCCTAATGACATTCTGAGTCACGCGGCTGACGCTCACGATACCCGGGCTGATACGCTTCGATTCAGGGTTCTTTTGTGATGTTGAGTGTGTGGTTTGTGTACTGCGATAGGATGATGTTATGTGATGGGAAGAGGCGAAAGTGCAGTCAGTGGGATGGTCGGAGGAGATAACTTGGTGCAGTCCGTGAAGTGGGCGCCGTTGGCAGCGTCTCACATTCATCTACCGACGCGATAATGCGTAGAGTCAGCTATCACATTTACTCACTGTACAATGAATCAGCATCACTTTTCCCTCTTCTCTCCCCACGTTTTCTGTCTCTGCTGCCCTTCATTTTCTTCTAACCTTGTATCCCACCATCTTCTTCCCCCTGGGCCCCGCTAAGTTTAGTTCGATGTTGGTTCTTGACGCTACCGCGTCGTGCCGACGGGATTCTCGTTGTGGTCTGCTGAGTTAAGTCATTGTATGCGCTGCTAACGCCTTGACAGTCAGTACCTTACGTTCCACAGTTCAGTTCCGAGAGAATTCATTATCAACGTTTCTGTTGTTCTTGTCGCAAAACACCATATTTTGGTTACTTTTCTCGCACGGATTTCTGGTCTGTTTTAGTGTCACCTTAGCGCATCTCGCGCCATTCAAACGGTAAAGTTAGTTGTCTCTTTTCTCAATGGGAATAACTTTAAGGGTTCCCGTAATGGAGGGAGTCTTGGTTTTCGCTTCTGCACGGGGCGTCACTGGCTTGGGCCGTTTGGTATCAGAGTTTAGACTAGCAGCCCGCCTAACGCTTTCACACGAAATACTGTAAACGGTTCTTCGGCGGGGACCTCTTCGTCGCTAGTCCGTCAAGTGAGGGCGTGTACTAGTCGTGCCGTCATGTGTCTTTGACATCTGCTGTGGTCGACGAGACGAGAAACATGGTCCGGGGAATATGATAGGGCATAAACCATGGCGAGGAACAGCGTCGTGATAGGCCAAAGCGTAGTGTTGTAGAGGAGGAAACGATGCAGTGAGGTTGGTTGAGGTTGTTTTACTCTACGCAAAGCGCGGTTAGTTTGCCCATTCACCGCTTGCAAGAGATTGCCTGTGCAGCCAATGTACTCGTCACCAACATCTACCGATATCTCTCTACCTGTTTTTTCTGCAAGGACTGGCAAGGCAGTTGAGAATCCTGCAAAGCCTGGAGACGGGATTGTCAAGACAGCCGCACGTGTTGCTTGCCCCGATTTTTCATTCTCTTTTCATTCGAGAAGCCTCAGCCAATCCGAGTATCGCACTCAATCCCTGAGCTTCGGTTTGTCTGCCACGTCGTGTTCGCTTCGCAAGTAAACACCACGTACGAGGTCCGTAAAGGTCATGAGAATGCCCCAAAAATGGAGACCGATTTTTGACAGATGGCGCCGTGGGGTCCGTGGGAGATTCTGTCACGGCATGGGGGTTCACTATCACGACTTGTTGATAAGATGAGGCTGAAGCTGAGTTCAGAACAGAGTTTGTAAACCGGAGATGCGCTTCACGGCTCGGTGACTTGGTCTTCTGATCTTCGCTATCAAGCTGTTTTACTCACCTACCTATACCGGATAGCTGGGACGGCAACCATGATAACAGCGCTGCACTGTAAATCATCGCGCAATTCTTGGCCTTGCCTATCGTCGCATATTGATACATACATACATGAGAAATAAAGGTGCGCCAACCCCACACTGCCAATCTAAGGTAATGTAATTCTTATCAATCATCAGGGTCGTCAATTCCGAAGCAACCCTTAGTTCTTCCGACCTTCTCTTCTCATCTCTTGCGCCTCTTATCTTATCTCCCGCCGTTTTATCGGCAATCCCTGGACCAACAGACATACAGTACACTCAAATTACAGGGAAAAAGGTCCTTTCCGAAAAGGGTTGCGCGAGATTAAATGAAGAACAGGTCAGGATGAAACTTGGCATTGAAAAAAGTGACTGTTCTCGGAAAGACTCGATGCATGTCATGCAGCGTAATTCCTTCACATGCAGCAAGCTCCGAACCGGTCAGTGTGATGAGCTAGGGACGTTATTCTCACCGATTAAATGGTGATTTCTTCAGACATGGTCTTGTCGCCGAAAAGGCATTTAACAGCCGCTGAGGCTTGTGATCCGAACCCGAATCCCGCATTCGGTGGGTGTCATCACGTCAAGATCTCTATGGCGAACAAGGATGGCGGGGCATCGGGAACAGAGGACGGAGATGACACCCGATAACTACCATGATGCGCATTAAGTCACAGCCATCATGGTTGCTATTACACTCTGAAACTATCCAGAACTGCTATCATGCCATCTTATCACCCAAATCAGCATGCCGATAGCTCTCTCTGTCTGGGCGATAGAGATCAACTCCATCTTCCCACGTGCTCTGGACCCCACGACATCTGACTATATCCAACCTTGGAACCAGCGTGGGATAATCTTCCGAACAAAGGCATTACGTTCCGAATACACAGGTATGTGGCTGCCTTTCTAGGATTTCAGCGGCCATTTCAACATGCAGATTGTGGTTGCGACAGCGACCTACTCAGCGGGCTCTTTTCCCCCAACCAACACTGCAGGATCGGGCCAATTGTCCCAATACCAGGATGCCACAAAAGCCGCCGAGATGAACAAACAAAAGATGCTGCTGCTGCGCCTGAATGCCCCGAAAGTACCACCATGAGGCCATCTTACCCCACAACAAAGGCTCACCGGTATGGAGTATGGAGAGGCCAATTGCAACGCAGTACCAACGTGTAGCATGCAGCATGGCAGGGCTGCTGACATACCTGCTCTATTGGAGCAATGAGGGATGGATGTATGCATCGTCAGCACCCGCATCCGAATCCGATGGGCCGAGGTGCAGGTAATAATGCTTAATGTAAGTCCCTCAATTGTGTATGTGTGTGTATGTGACGGTGATTTGCAATTGTTGGAGGCCTTCCAAAGAACGGACACGAGATCAATCCGGAGTAAAAATACTCCTGCTTAAACATTTACGACACTGAATGTTACCATAGGGAATAATTAATTAATATAGAAATCTTAGTAATTTCCTCATATCGTTATGATTAACACAAGCCACGTATTTCAGACTTTGTGCCCGGAGCTTAAGTTCCCTCAATTCCGTACGTGACAGTGAGTTGCAGCTGTTGGAGGCAAAAATGATCAACTTGGCAGAGGGATCAGAGGCCCGTTTATCCAGGGGAATTCCTTGCACCTACGGGCCTGGACCGAACACTGACTTTCCAAAGCGTCTGATCCGAAGCTCTTAATAGGGGGTGCATAATGACAATGACTCTTGTTGATGTCAGCGGCAAAGGGCGCAGAGTTCGTGCCAGAGCCAGATCAAAGCGTCAGGAGTCTCCAGTTTCACGAGAGTAAAATACTGACGCTTAGGCTTGAGACTAGACGATCTCTGGTGAATTGCATCATTCATATCGCATCACAATTATAATACGGGGATTTACAATTGACAGGTGTTTTTAGGTTGACAGCCACAGACTCCACGCTGACGCTGACGCCAGAGGATCGTAGCCAGGGGACAGCCGAAGCCAAGTGCCGGATAGATGCATTAGCGCTGCACATGACACGTGCAGCAGGCCCCGTAATTGCATAGCTCCCATAATTCCATACCCTCAAACGGTCGTTCACCACCTATTTCCTAAATCGTCGAGCTGCAGTTCTTGATACACCTCACCCTTCCCTCTCATGGCGCCCTCTTCTGTTTAATTTATTCCTGGTACATGGGCTCCCCTCTCCCCACACCCAGGTTTGATTCGAACAAACTCCGAGATTTCATGTGTCCCAAAGAGTCAAGACGCACATGTATCACAGACCGGTCGGCAAGGGAATCGGCGACAAAGAGACCGTGATGCCACGAAATTGCGGCATTATGTGCATCTCTGCATGGACAAGCGTCACACCCTTTCCCCGGATATTCTGTCATCATTTTCCGGTCGCAACGGAGAATTGATACCAGGTCACTGTCACTGTTACGTCGTCAGAGCTAAAAAGAGTGATGCAAAACGTGATCGCGCCATCGTGCGGTCGAGCGTCCTACCCAAACATGCAAGCACTTGAGACCTTTTTTTTTGTTCTCCACGATGGACACCCCGGCCCCTTATTGTCATGTCATGATGCTTGCACCCGCACAAGCCCGTGAGCATGTGACTTGGGGCCATATGGTGTCTGTCTAGCATTGATGCAGAGTTGCATTTATTGGTGCGTAAAGTGCATTGAGCGTTTCTGCGATAAGGACGGCTCTTATACGATGGATCAGATGTTTGGGAAATGTCTTGAATTGAGATATCGACCTGGACAAACAGTTTCTCTTGACAAATCACTTACTCTGCTTTTAGACATTGAAATTGCCCGAGATTGCAAACTTAATTAAAGCACACACAGATTCTGGGCGTCAAGGTGCACCGAGACATGGTGCTTGATACCACGCCGATCGCCATGTTCACGCAGAGAAATGGCAACTTCTCCTTCGTTACCGATGCGCTGGATTGAGTCACGATTGGTGTATCGCATTCTCGATGTATTTTCTTTGCTTGGAAGTTGGTCATCGCGAGACAAGCGTCTCCAAAGTCTGCTTCTCGTGCAGCCTTGCTATTGGTGTGTTGGTTGGTGCAACTCAGTTCTGTACCCAATCCCAGCTCCAGCTCTCTTCATCTCAGCTCCGTTCTCAATGTCAGTGTTACATGTTCATCGTGAATAATAAACTCGAGATATCGACATGCTCTACATGATGTTAAAGTCAGGTGATGAGCAAACAAGTGTTTGCTTTTTCGTATTATGTTTCTAGGTTGGACCAGGGTGTTGGCTGAGCCTTTCACCATTGGAGCTATCACATCTCAGAAAAGCCACGATTTGAATGCTCTCAGGGACGACCCCCGTCACGCTAGAGGAAAGCTGCATAGGGCGCACATCACGTTGCCTTAAGCCGCTATGGCTTGAGGAGGAAAATAAGATCTTATGGAGAGCTAAACTCGATTGACGCGATATGATCTCAGCTACGGCGGCAGAGAGATGTTTCCGTAAGTTTCTTATTGGTTATTCGGGTTATTAACCCTGCAGAATTGTTGATAACAGAACAGATATCCCCGACACCCGAATCTGATGTTGCATCGTTGCCGGCTATCACAAGTGATGCCGCGTGTGAGACGCGCCTTGTGGTGTGGATTGGAGGTGCTCGATCACCTCGCGAGGTGAAAGCCAGGGATTAGCATCGGATTTACTATGGACATCTCTGATTACATATAATCCTTGGTATAATGGGCAAATCGCAGTTATAAATGCGACTAAGGGTTTCCTTTATGCTACTTTGACGAAGCCAACTGAAACTATGCGTGTCATTACTCGCTTCCGCCTTATCGCGCTCAGTCGGAGGCCACGGGTTATCAGAAAATTTGACTCTGGCATCAGGGGGCGAAATAAACTCATTAACAGAACCTACCAAATTTATCCTAAATATCTAAAACCATCTAAATATTTCTATCACTTAGGATTAAAGACCCCAGTTTCTACCATCCCTTAAGGAGGTCGACACGCAAGTTCCCGCTTCAGTATGTAGTCACCACTCTCTACTGCTTCTTCTTCTCGACTTCTTCAACAAAAGTTCCATCCACCAAACTTCCATCAGACAAGACCTTTTCCGTGGTTCGAACATAGGCCAAGATAAAAGGGTACGCTAGGTCGCAGAGAACTGAGGTACCAATGAAGAATAGGCCAAGGGGATGGAAAACAAAGCCATGCGCCTCAGGCCAGAACCACCACATCAGGACGCAGGAAACGGGCAGACCCATGACAGTGCCTACGAAGCGACAGAACCTGGAAGATGTCAGCGTGGTTGTTGCAAATGTGGTGTTTGCTCCGAGATTGCTTTGTCTGGGTTATGGTCAAGAGACAACAAACGGATGTGAATCCTACTGGTAACCAGTCTGTCGGTACTGCTTGCGCGGTCTCGTTCGATAGACCGCTCTCACCTGAGACGCGAATTGTAGTAATCTTCCGAGTTCTCGGGATCAGAGAGCATGAATATGATGGATGAGATGACAGCTCATGTATTCAGACACACCCTCTGGAGAACCAACAATTGCATATAGGAAAACAGAGACTCACCAGATTGCATAGCTCTGTCCACCAGAGTGTCCTCTCTGAAGAAGCATAGCCAGCGCCGAAACGCTGAATATCATCTGCGCCACACCAGCCGACCAGAATGCCAACTCAGTAGTATCCCTCGCCTCAAGGCCCTTCCAATTCTTCCCCCATTTAATCCCATACCCTCGATGCGGCTCCTTAAGCCACCACCAAACAAACAACCCATTACCCGCCAACCCCGCGACAAACACCACAAACAGCACCAGCGGTACATTCTTCGCAACCAGCGGGCTTGAAGAAAATGACCTCGGCCCTGTTTTGAGCGTGACGTAGAGAACAGGTATGTCGAGAAGAAGCCACAGTGTGAAACCAAAGGTCTCAATCGGCGCTTCGCATACCCAGAAAGCGTAGACTACTTCCCACGCTAGATTGAGACCCAGGGCGAGAAGCGGTGCGGGCGTGGCGTGTGTTGCGAGTGAGCGGCGCACCATGAAGATGTAGGCGAGTAGCCAGAATGTAATGCCGATGGAGAGGCAGGCTGTCGAGGCGGGGACGAGCCATGGTGGTGCTGAGGGGGGTGGGATGTCTGATGAGCCCATTCTGTGGTGTTTTTCTTCTGCGGGCGCGCTTTGGTGGTTTGCTGCGTTTAAAGGAATTGATGGTGTATGAGAGGCAGGGTGATTTGAGTTATTGACTTTCCGGTTGTGCCGGATGATACGTTATTCTCATGGTGAGTCGTGTTTCGTTGAGTGAGTTGGGGACGTGGGTTGACGAGGCTGGGGTGAGATGTGAATTACCCTATATGTCAGCCTGGGCCCGAGGTATCACAACATTTTGTCTGATGAGTGATTCGTCATGCGCTGAGTCTTTTAAAGATAAGTTTATTAGAAGGCCTTATTGTCTGTATAAGATTAGGAGTCTTTAAGAATCGAAGCGCGGCTGGTTTAGTCTGCGACGATTATACTTATCCTCAACAATAATGTTATCTTGTTACTATACGTCCTGTTAAGAACATACGCAGTGCATGTCATGGAGCACATACGATAAAGGGCTGGGAGGGTTGCGAAACGTGTAGTGGTGGTTTATGTATCTTGACGCCTTGTCTTCGAAAGTTCTATTACCTGAATCATAAGCTTATGTTTAGGCACACCAAATCGTGGACTCTGTACTGCCATAAGAGCGGCATATAGAACACCATATCTGGCTTGACAGGAGCGGATCACTCTGCGTCTCCTATCGTAATATCTATATTGGATGGTGCTAGAAGAACTGAGAATGAAATGAGGAGATATAGAGTTGATGGATGGGCAAGATGTTTCTCGAAACCAGTGCTGGGCGACCCTTTCTTGGTCAGTCCTTTCGCAAATACATAAGACATTGACAAGATCATCCAAGTAATGGACGTACTCCAGCATGAGGCCGAGACATGAACTCTTTCGTGCCATCGATATCATTGCCTGAGAGCAGAGGTGCGGCGCATCGGCATGAGGGAAAACTAGACGATGAAAGCAGGCTTGGAGTCGAGATCTGCCCCTGTCACAGGAAGAAGTTTGAGGAATACCGATAATGTAGCTGAATCTTGGCAATTCGGGTCCTTGTTGAACTGATAATATCCCAGATTCCTCTGCATATGAGCAACCTAGCCTATGGGCTTCTGCGGAGTATCACAGGGAGCCTAGAGAGACTGTCGTGTGCTTGGGGTACCAGAGAGAACTGGTCGCAAAGCCGCTGTAGTTTCAGAAACTGGCTGAATGGCTCTCGAACGCTTTTTAAGCAATCTCCCGGCTAATTGAGTGTTAGAAACGCTGTGTGTGTGTAATAACAGACTGTCCTTAGTATGACTGTCAAGTGAAGTTCCGATTTGGCTCTGGAATGTGACACTCACAATAGTATATGGTCACACTTAAGAGACTAAATATTGAATGGGCTGGTCATAGGAGCAATTTTGTAGCAGATTGTACCACGGGTTCCTACGATATTGAGCTTGGAATGAAAGACTCAAAGCATTCTCCAGGGAACAACGCACCAGTTCCATCTCTTCACATATTCACAATGAAGCATCAAAATATTTTGAGGCCTTAGCAAGAATCCGAAAGGATGACACTGACAACCGGTACACTTTTATAAGATAAGACAGCTGTTGTTCGGTATTGAGGGGTGGCTTGTCTAAGCAAGATGTCGAACATAACCTCGAGATCTGCCTCATAAGGACCGTACTAGAACTTTGAAACTGAGTTAAGGCAGAGTAATCAATCCAGTTAATTGGTACTAGTAAATGAATATGGCAGACGAAGAAACTGGCAGAAGTTGTTCGAGTCCATGGCCAAGAGTCAGACTTCCTGCCAGTGAAGCAACTAGCAACTACGATACGGAACTGACCACTGATGCCCAAAGGTGGTGATATGAATATTTTACCTGATAAAAACACCTCGTTCTGTTATTATGACAAAGTCCAACTCGGAAACATCCCATCATTTGAGTCAAATAGTTCCTGTCAAAACCTAACAAGGGGACATATGGCCTCAAACAAGGACATTTCAGGTTCAAGGTACCACTAGGAACTCCAAAATCATTGGCAACATACAGGGTAAAGGTCAATTAAAGCCTCAATGTTTCATCCCACGCTTCAACTGTCCACAATTGTAAGAATCTCCACCTCCTTGACGATATCTCTGCCAAGGTGAGAACCAACGACATCGTGAAGCTGGACTCGCTTTTCAACTAACGTAAGAAATGCAAGCAGTCATATGATTCAGTCATGAGATTGATACAAGTTATCTAATGGGGCATCAAGATCCCCATCAACGTAACAGGCAACATCTCCATGTCTGTCTCGGAACGACATCCTTCATCATCCCCGAGCGCGGAATCAATCAAGACCCTTGACATCACAGCCCTCGATATCAAGCTCCCGATAAGGTTCCATACGGAATTAAAGCCTCATGGCAAAGCATAACTTGTGCAAGATAAAGGAGGCTATCACCGGCTTTGAAGGCGGCCTGAATGGAGACATTCGGGCCATATACAGATCGGTGAGGATATCAGCACAGACAGTAACACTCGCCGGTGAAGCTTATTGGACATCCGACTGTGAAGACTCCTTTAGAAGCGGAGAAGCATTGGCGAGAAAGACCGACTCTTTCCGCTGAAGCGATGGGACTGAGTTATGCTCAGACCCTCATGAGGCCCAATGCTGTGATGTGATGTGATAGGCATCCGGACTATCGCCCTGTTTTTACTTACAAGAGTTGTTATTATGATGCTGATACTGGTTTTTCATGTCCTTTTGTAACATGAGGATTTGTGATCTGCAGTATTTGGGGAGGCCGGGTGTTTTACCGGCCAAGCCTTTGGGAAGGGAGATTGACGGATGCTTGGGGAGATGATACTTTCCATGTTAAGAAGCCAAGCTTCGGGACGCTACGGCTCTGTGCATAACGATATTAGAGGGTCGATAAAGACATGATATCACTTCCTCCAGTAGCAATATGTGATAGGCTGTAGAAGTGACTATCATGTTTGCTTGTGACCCGACGATAGTCGAGCCGTTTTTCATCGATTCCTTCCAGAAACAACGACGATCTTGAAGTTACCTGCTGCCCAAGTGATGAGCCTGCATCAAAGGATGCATTAGCACAGCCGACCCCTGCAAGGCGTGCAGAATTCCCAGATCTACAGGGCCAAATAAGAACCGGCAACGACACGGAAGATACCCATCTAGCTGCCGGCGGCAGTAAAGGCCAGTGCACCATTTAGGAAATAGCATGATTCAGACATCGGCATTACCTCAACGCACAGGTCCACGTCTGTCGATAATAACTCGGTTTGATACAGCATTTTCTTCAAACACTCTACGTTCCAATAGCCAAGAGACAAAAGCTGGAGTGCCCCGGATATCCCGAGGTAAATTGCTGCGGGGGAATATGGAGATGTCCCATGGGGACAGTTGTTTGTTGTACGTAAAAGCCGAGTGACTCGTAACAAACCATCTCACTCTTGTATGCCAAGGCAAGACTGCATTCAATAACAGGTGCACTGGAATAAAAGAGTTCAGGCAGTGTTCTCTTGGCAACGGACTCAGACCGAATATCGTATCACGGAACACCCCACGCATAGGTCTTCTGGAATTCGACTAGAAGTCTGTCCGTTTTTGTAGTGCGTGAACCCCTGAGGCAAAAGAGTGCGTGTCAGGGATTAGGGATGACGACATGAAGGACAGGGATGCTTGGGGTTATTTTCCGCGCTGAGAATAAGCCACAGTGACTGGCTCTTGCATGACATTGTAATAAGCTTAATCCTCAGCAGTACGTATTCTCATTGACTCGGGTTACTGTCTGTTAGGGATAAGTCAATGGCATTTGCAAAGAGGAAATCAGTTATAGGGACTCTTCAGTGGATATCATCCCTGCAACTCAACCGCATCTCCAAAAATCTCTCCAAGTTTCCCCAAAACAAGCATTCATCGTCTTGTTCTGCACCTCAAGCCCCAATTCTTGGCGTGGCAAAAAAACCAACAGTAACATTTTTCACAGCAGCAACAACCTAAATCCATGCCGTTATTTTTCTTCCGCGGTGAATGGCATGATCATTAAAACATCAGACATATCACTACCATCTTATCACATTAGGAAAAGAACGGTAAAGACTAATACCAAAGGAACATGCATCTCCACCTCGGGTCCATGCTGCGGATTTAACCCTCTCTCGATTACGGGCCCGTCAGCCTCGAATTCAGAGGGAGAAAAAAAAGTTTTGAAACTAGGTACTTTGTAGCATAATTGCCTTTTTTGGATGAGTTTGGCCAAGCTTATTGGAACCACAATTCAGAGGCGAACGGCACAAGAAGTACCCAGACTCGCCAGTTAATTGACTTATCAGCTGGATGAGTATTCTGTAGGCATCATGAAGTATCATGCTTGTGCACCATGATGAAGATCATTCATGATAGACCCTTTAAATACCGAGTGATGACAACACCTGTATCCAGTGATACTATACACACGTCTACTCCAACACCTGCAGATCAGTAACATCCAAAACGGCCCGGATATATAGCCCCAAAACAACGGGCCAGTCTTGTGCCTGTCAATTGGATCGGAATCAATTGTCATGTACGTAACATGACGGGCTTCTAGCGCGTTTCCACCACTCTGATCCCTTTCCCATGTCCCCAGCTTTTACTCCATCAATTGGACCATGAAAATACCTAACAGAAATCAGTTCGATTCAGAGATACCCCATGTAATCCCTCACCAGACGTGGAGGCGCCCCCAGGGTCCTGTACCTCATCAGTAACCTCTGATGGCAAGAATCCACATATGGGGAGATTCAAGTGTCTCTGCTTATGATCATCACAGCTGACTTGTTGCAACTAGTAGGTACGAAAGAAGATCAAGGCGCGCTATTTGCCTCCCAATGTAGCTAAAGACGGCGAAGAGAAAGAGGGTCTCTCCCCAGAAATCCAAGGCTGCCCTTTCGCCGACTACAAGTCCTATCTTGGTGGAACCCCCAATACCAAGCAAAGCACGGCCAGAATCAATTTTGCTACGCGGAGCCTGTTGAGGGAATTCCGAGCTCTTGTCCGACCTTTGCTTAGCTTCTTCAATTCCCTGTTGTATCTTTCTCTATCTTATATATTCCTCTTCCATCTCCGTGTTCAACTTGCTCTTCATCCTCCCTACTCCTCTCATAAGCTCATCATATATCTTAACTCATGTGTTCTCCCTAAGCAAGCAGTCTATTTAATATACCCAAACATACACATATATACGCACTTACATAGCATCGCCCATCATGTCTACATACCCTCAAGACGTCCACAACGACATCTACCCTTCAGACGCAGGCCACGACTCCAGCAAAACCAACAGCAAGGAAAAAGTACCCCTCGACCATGAAAAAGGCCACGACATAGATCTTCACTCTGCCCACAACGTCCCCGTCGTAGACAATGGGTTCGGCGGTGGCGAGGGCTCAAAGAACTTTCGCAATATGACAAAATGGGACACGACATTCGCCCTTCTGACCAACCAAGTCGGTCTCGGTGTTCTGTCGCTGCCCAGCGTTCTCAAGACAATGGGCATCATTCCTGGTCTTATTGCTATTATCGGCATTGGTCTTTTGTCGTGGTATACTGCGTTCGTGCTGAAGCAGTTCTTTGGGAGACATCCTCATGTGTTGAACGTGGTTGATATGACCCGTGTTGTTGGTGGACGGCCCCTTGCTATCGCTTCTGGAATCGGATTGCTGGTGCAGGTGATCATGACAGCTGCTTCAGCGAGTGTCACGCTCTCTATCGCCTTCAACACTATCTCCAGTCACTCCATCTGCACGGTGGGCTTCATTGGCGTGGGCTGTCTCTGCTGCTGGGTCCTCTGTGCGCCCCGAACCTCCAAGTTCGTCTCGCAGTCCGGCATCCCCTGCATGGTTTCCGTCATTGCCGCCTCAGTGCTAGTCATGATCTCTCTCGGAGTCAAGAACCCCAGCGCTGCGCCTCTCGGCTGGAAGAAGGACATCAAGATCGTTGCGAACCCCGACTTCCGCTCTGGTCTCAACGCTTGCCTCAAGATCTGCTACGCTTACTCTGGCAACATCAACTTCGTCACTTACATGGCTGAGATGATCGACCCTGTCAAGGACTTTGGTTTTGCCCTTGCTTGGCTGGAGGTTGTGTCCATCACCTTCTACGTTGTCGTGGCTATTGCCATCTACTGCCTTGCTGGTGAGTATACTGTCTCGCCTGCCCTCGGCTCGGCTTCAGAGACCATTGCCAAGATCGCCTACGGCATTGTCCTTCCCGCTGTTCTGTCCACCGGACTCGCCTTTGGCCACACTGGAATCAAGTATGTGTACGTCGTGGTGATGAAGCACTTCAAGCTGCAGAGTGAGATGACCGCCAACAACGTTCGCTCTTGGTCCATCTGGATGACCATCGTGACTGTCTTCTGGGCCCTCTGCTTCATCCTCTCCAACGCTATCCCCGTGTTCGACTCTATCCTATCTATTGCCTCGGCGACTACCATCTCGTGGTTCACATTTGGCTTCAGCGCCGTATTCTGGTTCCACATGAACTGGCACCAGCTGTTTGCCAGCCCCACCAAGATTTTGTTGACCTGTGTCAACGTCTTCCTCATCGCAATCTCGCTCTTTATGAACGCGGCTGGTCTGTGGTCATCTATCACGGAGCTGTTGGACCTGTTTGCCAACGACTCCAGTTCCATTCAGGGCGTCTTTGACTGCGGTAGCAATGCCCTCTTCTGAGCAGGCCTCAGATTCGTGTATGAAGTAAAGTATCCAGTTATTTTTCGTTTAGACAGCAGGAATCATTCTTTCACTCTTTGTAAGAGCATTACGTTGGTATCGTCTCCTGAATGCTGTCATCCCTGTATATGTGTGTCATGTTATTTGCACTCAGCATTTGTTAGAAGCTGTTATATAAGAGAAATCAAATAGTGGTTCCACGTAACATGTGGTGATCCAATTGTGTTGTTGTGAAGCGACCGGAGACTCCGTAGTGGTAGTCTTGGCAGTAAATTCCAAGACGCGAGCCTGGGATATATATCCACAGCCCGGCCGAGTTGAGCTTCACAACCGGGCCGGTTGATGGTAGTGATATATCCCGAGCCAAACCGGTCGGTAGTGGATCGTCGTTGACACAAGGTTTGCTTGCCTGAATCTCTGATGGATCCATTGCCAGGGACCTCGGATGCTAAAGTGGATTTGCCGCCAAGCCACCCGCTGACTGCCTGGCCTTGGGGCTAGTGGGACCTTGCATAGCGTAAAACTTTGCTAGAACCGCCTGCATGCGGCTCTTTTCAGGCCCTGAGCCTCCTGGAACTTGCACCTGCGAGGCTGAAGTAGCATGATCTGACTGACTCGTGATGCGCTGGGACCATGCCACTCGCAACAAGCTCCACGACTCGCCGTCATCTGCCCTATCGCGTACAAGATAAAAGGGACAAGAGCTGGGTCATTCTTCTTGTCTTCTTGAGCCGACGAATTCCGTTCTTCGTGTTGATCACCCGTTTCATCATGCCTCAGCCATCAAGTGACTAAGCACAGCGGCGAGGGTCGTCCATATCTTATCGTGACTATCGAAGCCATGGTCAAGGCTCAAGCTGTTGATCGGCAATCGATAAGACGTTGGCGATAGATAATGCTGGTGTTGAGGCTCTGCAGAAGCCAACTGCCGACCGATGATCAACGCCCTAAAGAACAAAAGTCGATGATGTTCAGGCAATAGATAAGAATTAAGGCATGGTAAACCACAACTCAACCTGTCTGAATTCTCCAACTCAACTTCGCAACCTCCTGGTGGCTCATGGCCTTGTTATATAATTTTCCCCTTTGGACATCTTGGAGCCCGCACAACACCACGTCGGCGTATTTGTCGTCTTGTGCCGGTCCAGACAGGGTATTAGCCGCCACGATGTCCTGCGACATTGCAAGTCGTGCTCTCATTCCTGTCACTATTCAACTCCCAAGTCCCACTGTTCCTCCACTCTTTTCCGGTCCCTCTCTTATGCCGTGAAAGTGCGCATCAGCATCTCATGAGGCTCTGCCCAAACGTCTTCGCTTGCCTATTTCCATTAGCCCATCGATTCCAGTTGTTCACGCCATGTAGACCCCGCCATCATTTCACAATTTCGTCTTTCTCGTTCGTCTTGTTCTTGATCGCGTTTCATTTTAGGTGGAATGCCTCTTTCTATTCCGGTTTTCTCGTCAAACACATTGGCTTGGCTTGTTTGTAAAAATGTACAGTTCCGGCCCGGCCCTATACCCGGGATATTTGTCCTGGATTTGATCTCTAATTGCTTCGTGCACCTCCCTTCGACTCCCTCAACTCGTCCATCTTGGCGACTCGCTTCTTGAACTCGACGTACTGGCACTTCTCGTAGCTATGTCGCTCATCCTAGTCAATCCCTCTAGCGTAAGCAAGGTGTTTTATTGATATTGATATCTCGGTAATGATCGGCTTTTTGTTGGGCTGAAGCTTGGCTGGGCTGAGCTCGGTGTAGCCGCGGGCTTGGGTTCAGGCTCTGGAAAAATGTAATTGACTTACCGAGCACTTCCAGGGGGCGTACCACGTATCTCGTCGGCACTTGTTAAGAGGAATCAAGAGGTGAGCGCAGCTGTCTCGGTAGGCCAGAGGGAGTTTGGCATCGCGCATCTCCTCGCGGGTCGCTTCTACTCAGCAAGTCAGCGGTCGATGTTCGGTAGGGAAAAAGTCGCTCGAGGGTCAATTATCGGGTCGGTACGTACGCCGCGGCTCGGTGATTGCGTCGGAAGCCATGGTTGCTGATCAATTGGACTTCGAGATGTGAGGTTGTCTTGGATTGGCAGAGCTGTCGTGAGATGCTCTCGGTTCAAGGTCGGAACTGTCGGTTTGTGCCTTATATTTCTGGCAGAAAGTGATTTCTATCCAATGAACGCTCGTGAATTACCACGCCGACTTGCATCACCAAGTTACTTCTCTACTGGCATTGATTGAATACAATGCCTATCAAAAACGCCAGTTGGACTCTGTTCATGTAACGAATTTCTCGATCATCTCGTAGACGCCGTTGCGAGTCCGAGATGACCTCAACTTCGACCTCATCCACGCCGGAGCTATCTATGGTGGGGCCGGGTCACCACCGGCTCCGGCTTACACCTAGGTGAAGAGATGGATATGTAATTGGTAACAACAATTACCCTTCGCCTGATTCCAATCTTCTCCCTCTTAACCTCTTGTTCTTCGCTTAGAATTGTCAAATCACCATTCATTTCTGTACCTTCGAGCCATCGGCATCAAGCACCCAATCGATGGCAGAACTTTCGGCCAGCGCTTGGACATACAGATCGCAATTGCTCAACAAGTATCTCAGGCCCATCGAAATGATCAGGCTTCTGGAACCTGTTAATAAAAATTAGAAGCGCTTCGAGGCGGCATCCAAAAGCACACTTCACTCACCTTGGGGTTGAGCCATCCCACACTTCTCACCAACTGCCTGAGCTTTCGTCAACCGCGCTGAGTAGCTCATCATGTAAGAATAGCACGACATCAACACATGCCCAGATTTGGCGAAGCTCAGAGACATCACAAGGCCATCCGCTGGTACTCCACTCTTGGGTTATAGAGTCGTGATGCTATAACATATGCCGACAAAGGCCGCCTCTTGATCTGCCTCGTCAACCGTGCCAGTTATATCATGGCTAGGGGAGGTAAGAAAACTTAGGACCTTAATCCTAAGTGAAAAAAAAGGCTTCCTAAGCCTTTACTAAGTTTAGGTCATTTTAGGCTGGTTTATTTTGTCTGTCTGGCTGATTGTCTGAAGTCTTCTTGCTCCTGGAGGCATGTTTAACACATCCTATTATTACACCTAGAGTCTCTAGGCGAGAACCCTTGGCTTTATGCGAAGCACCACGAGATACTATGTCCGGTGTTGTATAGACTACTACTAATGCTGTCATGATCACGAGACGGACCTCAAGTCCAATGATGCCACTCTAGGCCCTCACGGTATTCATAGCCAACCTGCGGCCCTTCAGCATCGATCAAATATCCGTCTTCGCAACGATCGAACCGAACTTTCACCTGCTCTTGGTAGAAAGTATTGTACTCTTTCTGAAGAGCATCCTTCAAGCTCGTCACATCGCCATCTGGATGGAGGATCTTCCAAGGTTCAATGCAAGTATTGCCCTTGCAAGACTTCAAGACGAGCATCAAGGCATCCAAGCGGTTCAGTACATGCTGAACGTTAGTTCCCAGCAATGCTGTATCGGCGGTCGCATCCTCGTGGGGGAAGAGGTTGTTCAGTTGTCCCGGGTCCGTCTAAGAGAAGTGAGCATTAAGCCAGTCAACAACAATCGGGACAAACATACCCTGAGATCGTAGAGCTCGTGCTCATTGTTGCACCAAGCCGAGTAGTAAAGACTGTAGTCCTCATGCACTATCCTCACGCCCTTATAGGTATTATTCGGCGCGAAAATCCGACCCTTACCATCTATAGCTGTCCATCAGCAACCGGGACTCAAACCCAAGATCACGCAAACGTACCGAAACCGCCAATCTCGCCCTCAGCGATGGCACCGCCCCAGAATTCGACAGCCACGTGCTCATGGCGCTTACTTTCTTGCTCGGGCAGAACTGGAATGGGAGTTCCGTCAAAATCGCTGCGAAGCTCTACACCTGCCAGTCTAAGAAGCGTAGGAGCAAGGTCGATGTGTGTAGTCACAGCCTTTTCAACAGACCCGGAGGAAACGCCTGGGCCTCTGATGAAGAGAGGCACTCGGATATCTTCGTCAAAGCCACACTCTTTGCCAGGAGACAGACGATGCTGACCCAAGTGATACCCATTATCAGAGCTGTAAATGATGTACGTGTCCTCGAGAATCCCAGCCTCTTCAAGTTGCTTGACAACCTGCTCTACGATCTCATCAACGCCCTGGAGAGCTTGGAGACGAGCACGGTAGAAATCATCGAGATATGAGACTGATGAGTCATTGAGCTGAGCAAGCTCGTGAATCCAGCTCACTCCACTGGGCTGTTATTGTAAGTGCTTACTCCACCTCAAGTTGAGAAAAACTTACCGAGTCTGGATTAAAGTTCTCGGTCCTTGGGACTTTAACCCCTTCAAAGAGGTGAGAATGTCTCTCAAGCGGAATAGGAGTAGTCATGACAGGGACACTAGGATTTCCGGGTTGCCGCTTAAGATTGACATTTGAGTGAGGAGCAACAGGCGCTATAGCCACAAAGAAAGGATTCTCAGAGTCAATGGCTTCTTTAAGAAGCTCATGCGCATACTTGGAGATCAAGTCTGAGGTATGCACCCCTTTATGCTGAACTGGCGGTTCCTGATTCCGCTGATAGATGGGATTCAGATAGTCGTATGTGCCCGGGTCGAGTAAGAAGTTAGTTCCTGTCCATCCTGCGGGATAAGGCGAGTTATAGTTGTTGATGGTATGAGCATTGAAGAGTTTGCCGGTATAGTATGTGTTATAGCCAGCTTCTTGCAACCAAACAGGCAAGTAGTTTTCGTTTAGACCTCGTGAAACAAACTTGGGGAAGCCACCTTTTTGATTAGTATCTTATAAAGTTGGCGCTTGAACTGTTGACTTACCGTATGGTGGGTTTACATCCTTTCACCGTTAGCCAAATTGTTTCAAGATCATAAGCACAAGATTTTTCGCAACTTACGGTCACGTTAGTGTTATGAGGTTGTTTTCCTGTCCAAAGTGCAACTCGGGATGGACAGCAGATCGCCGTGGTGGTGAAGTGATTCACAAACGAAGTGCCTTTGTCAATAACATGCTCTTTAAGCTTGGGCATATACGAGACTGAGTCTAGGACAGAGTCTTGATCGTCTGTGAGTATGAAGACAATATTCTTCGTTCCATTAGCGGTTGTTTTTGGCTTGCTTTGCGCAGCGTCATCGTTTGGTGATAGAATGGCCTGGTCTTCTGATTCATAGTTGAACAAGGCATCCGCGTGCTGATACAGAAGTGAGCCGGCTAGTATTGCCGCGTTCCTCCAAATTGAAGGCCGCATATTGTGAGCTTGTCGAATGTGTCAGTTGATGTAAGTGTTCTCCTTCCGGTCGATCTAGAGAGGATGGTGATGCAAGGCGCTCTGGCTCAATCCTTTGACCTTACTCTCAAGAGAATCGTACGTATTGACAGAATCATTCAGCATACGTCTCAAGAGAATTATTTATCGGAAATACCGCCATTCAACAAGATGGCTTTATCTGTAGAATGATGTTGTCCATCAGCTCGATGGCGTCAATGTTAGTGTTCGTTTGTGCCTTTCACCAAATCACTAACAGCCCCACCACTGCAAACCAAGAGGTGGAGATATCCGAGGAAGCTAACGCTTCTTGAATGCGACAACGGAACGGATTGTCGGTACGGTATTTATTATTATTTCCGCGCTATAAAGACATCCTTCAGTATATAGTCTGATATTAATCAGATGATGTGAGTCAGCCAAGGTTGCGAAAGAATGACGGCTTCTTTGTGAACAGTGATCACAGCTTCAGCAGACAATCGTGCAAGGCAATCATACGGCTACTCTCCTCATTTGGCATTGGCATTCTGTATAACTTATGTAGTTTGTTGATTGAGTGCATACAGTACTCGCCATATATATAATTCCTATGAGGAACTCTATGTGAGGGCTGTCCGGTATATTACCGTGACATGAGTTGGAAATAAGAGAGTAGTTCATTTCATCGATTATGCTCTGTGAAAGAGGAATACATTGAGAAATCCAGTAATGACAGGTCAAGATCTCTTCTAAATGTCCTATATGACATGTTTCAGAGTCCAGTCAGCCTTACACATCGCTATCGATTTGTTCTTCAACGCCAGCAATGGCTGCAGCCAACATACAAGCAAGCGAGTGATTCAGTATCTCCCAAACACGTCTTTCGATGATTTTACCTAACTTTAATATTCCTTAATATTAACTTAGACCAGATATCCCCTCTTCTGCGTGCAGCAGTGCTGAGTGTCAACTGAACAATATGGCACTGATGCGGCCGCTGATTAAGGAGATGCCGGCGGTCCTGCCGGGAGCCCTATCCATCATGGCGCCGGAGACAGCAAGGGGCATCTAGTTCAGGAACACCATAATCAGGCTCGTGTGCTAGGCGATGAGATTTAAGGGCCTCTTCTCGTGGCTTGTGGGCAAGTACTCGTTCGCATTCGGCAAGGACGAGGGGAAACTGCAAACCTACAAGTTCGACAACTAGTGATCGCAAAGCCAGCCGGTGGAGGATTTGGAAACCAACATCAGATAGTGTCAAAATTGGCGCAATCGGAACTCTTCTCTATATACGGTGTGTACTAGTTGGCGTTGGCGTTGGCGGGCCTGCCCTGGCCTTGTGGAACTAGGGCTGCGATGAGGGCGTGGCGTTCAGGATTGGCGATACCAAACCTCTGCTCATTCTAGCGATTGCGATAGAACATATTGGAACGGAAGCACGCCACTCGTATCTTCTTACTTGATCCTGATCCCCAGCCCTTACAACTTTGTGCCCCTAGCTTGATAAACAGACTGAATATGGCATATGTCCAACGTATGGCACGCTGTGAAAGCCTGCGTCAGCGCAATCGTATGCACGTACATGGCACATAAAATCGATACATGGAAGATCTGATGTGAGCTGAACCAGATGTCGAAATGGCCTGGTGCAAAGCGCTCAGGGATTCGGAACTGCACTCCTAAGTCAGATATGGCCCTCTCAACATGCAAAGGCCGGGTGGAAGGGAAAACAAGATGTTCGTACTGCATAAAGGCCGCAGCCCCCTCCGTACAGAAGGAGCTCGACAAGATACCATTTCATGCCCGAATACTCGAGCATATATTCTAGCCCATAGACCTGTACGCCGTGCAGCAAGGGGATAAAAGCGGATGCACCGAGCGCCACGTAGGCGCCGACCCTCACTTTACGCCACCGCAACGTTCTGAACTTGGGTATGGAAATGAGAGCCGCTGTGGCAGATCCGCAAAATACAACCTAATGACCTGGTTAGCATGCTTCGAAGACTTATCACCCTCTCGCAACCGAAGGTATATCTAAATGGCCCGGGTGGCAAACAATTGTCCAATGAATCTTCTGCAGAATTGGTTCGCAGTTGAAGATATAGTAGATCCCAGGAATGAAGGTGCCAACGGTGACGATGACGATCCCTAGCAAATCCATCTGGTGCCAGAATTGTTCCACCTCGTGTGAGTGACTTCCGATGAGATGGTACACAGCGCTGAAAATCAGGCAGCTCTCGGCGGAACAGAAGAAGACGCTGAACATGATAAAATCGGTTCTTGTGACATTAATGTACTGTGGCCCATAGATGGTTCGGAGAATGGCAGTCGCAAAGAGTGGCAGGAGCACAGCGCCGATCAAATGAGTGTACACGTTGCAGGTCTCATTGTGCAAGAACGTAAGACTTTTGATGACTTGTAGATAGTCTGCTTCCAACGGGCGATAGCCGGCAAGGATGTACTTGTTGTCTCGCCGCCACTCGGGCATATCGTGCCACGTGACGGTCCGGGGTGTGAGTGATGGATTGGCCATGGGCTGCTTTACGCCGTTTCGGTCCCCAGGATGCGCGCGGCGTTGTTTAATAGTCTCTTGCCCGGTCATAATAACTGCGCGCAGTTGTTCCAGGTTGTGCTGAATCCTCTTCTGGTCGGAGGAGCGGTTCGGTGACAGACATCGATGGTGTAGGAGGAGAAATGCTTGAGCATCGGCCAAGGGGAGTAGGGACCGAAGGCAGCTAGGCGCAGCTCGATCCCGTCGTGGGTGCCTGAGCGCCTCGGCGGTTAGGTAGCTGATACCATTGGAGTACAGGGCGGGATGTTTGAGGTGGGATTGTTTCTGAAGCAGTCGTGTGTGTCAGCTGAAAAAGGGTCCTGAGACAACGACCGGCACGCTTCCCCGCTAGTGGCGGGCGCGACGGCTCGGGAAGACCCCGTCCCCTAGCGACATGAGGCGCCTAGCGCAGAACGGTTTGATCACCTCGATTTCATGATTTCAATCCAGCTTGGCCTAAGGGAAGTTCGTCACGACTCATCAGAGTGCAACGACCGCGACTACATTGCGCCGACTATGAGCCAGAACCGACAAGCCGGCTTGTTCAGGAGGATAGTGGGTTATGTGGCAGGGTGGTCGCCAGAACGATCTACTCCTCAGACGGTGGAATCGCAGGCGCGCAACGCTTGGTTACGAACGGATGCTTTTTTACAGTACGAGACCCAAGACTTTGAGAGTCTCGATCCACAGTACCAGGCGAAAGCATTGCGTGCGCTCAATAATCTCGTACAGTTCAATCAGAACCAGGATGTAGACTTTGTCAGCTGCCTGATCCCAGCCAACGATTTCCACCACTGATGTAGAATGAGATAGAACTTTAACCAAGGGGCGCCGTACCCGAACCTCGAAGCGGTCAATCACATCTTGCAAAGGGCAGATGGACAGGGAGGCCGACCGTCGAACGCAGCAATCCGTTTGAGCAAACGAAAGCGAGACCAGGACGCTGTTCTCGAGGAGTTCCAGTGCATGGATACGCTCACGAAGAAACGCCGGGTAATTGTTCGAGACGACCCAGACGCGGTGGATGATGCGAATGCGCCCGAAGCAGACTTTGCAATCCGGGCGAGAAAACGTTCTATGTCGCTATACCAGGGGCTGCGGACACACTGGACGTGTGTATGTCAGAAATGCTCGCGCTTGAGCGTCAGGCTCTCGTTGCCTCCGCCGAGGAAAAGCTCGCCGTTAGAAACGTCATTCGAAGTCTTTTTTGGCGTGCAATCACTGCTGCAGGTCTCACTGCAGGAGGCAAAGATCACGATTAAGTAAATGTCTTGATCCCGCGAAGACAAACCATTGACTAATATGACTTGTCTAGGGACGAGGCAGTCGACGTATATGGGCACAAATCAGAGATCGCGCCTAGTGTGTTGTCTGATTTTGTGCATATCTGTCAGACTATCACAGAGTCGTTAGATCAACAAACTTGCTTACATCTTAAGTTTGAGAATGGAGTGTTTAAGAGGCTTCGTCCACAGCCTAAAGTCTTTGGGGACCCTCACCACCCACAGATGGTGTCACTATCTGCTCTTTTCAAACGCCAGCAGGAGCTGACTGGCGGGACCTCGGTTTTGCCACACATGGGAAAGCGAATACTCGCTGTCGTCCTCGCAACGGCGCTGCTTCCCTTCCTTGAAACACCTTGGTTGCAACCGACCTTCAACCATTCAAACATACAGTTCTTCCAGCCATTGGGGGAAGACAGTCTTCCCGACATTACAAAACCTTTTCTGGACATGAAGCGAGTTCCTATTGCCATGCCTAATAGAGCATTGGCCAGGGAAAATGAAGCCGAGAAGGACATTGCTAAACATATGGTCCATCCTAACGCTAGCGTGCTCGCGCTTGGTATCCTGTTGTGCGAGCTTCATTATTGCAAACCTATAGAAGCTTGGCAAGACGACCCAGACGCTAGCCAGACTGTCAACAGCGCTTACTATACCAGCTTAGAAGTCCTTAAAGACCTCGAAGTCGATGCCGGGATGGACTATTACCTTGCCACAAAGGCATGTCTTCAATGGGAATACCTACCCGCTGGAGAGCATACAGCATTTGAATCCGCGAGCGTTCAAAAGCTGTTCTACCAGAACGTGGTGAAGAGACTCGAATCCGAGATCCCAAACACGTGGCTGAAAGGCTTAGAAAACTTGCAGAGCTTGAGTGCTTACGAAAACCAGCGTTGTTGGGGCAAGAACGGCTGCGAGGTCATCCGACAGCATACAGCTAGGCGCGAGTCAGTTACAAAAGCTCCTTCAGAACCCCCCGCGGTCTCACCGTCTCCAGATCCACAAACGACAGCTAGATGGTACAGCCCAGTGCAGACTCCCGGCTTGCCTCGCCACTCCATACCTGTTGAAGCTTCTCAAAGCTTACAATTCTTTGATGCAAACCATCAAATGGTCTCTGTGCAAGAGTAAGCTGTCTTCCGAGGCGTTTTCGTGTTGTACGAACTGACAAATCTCGAAGAAAAGCATTATCAGATCGTTGGATGGATAAAATGCTGATGCCGATCTGTCAGTATGTTGAGCCCTATGAGGTCTTTATGTCGCATGGAGGAATGCCATGCGCTGCGTCTGGCATTGATGGGCCGGTGCGGATAGCAATATTGGACTCTGGTTTCGACCCTACCCATTCGCTCTTGAGGACCGACGAAGGAAACATCGATCCGCGGATAAAGGGATTCCAGAACTTTGTTGCCGGACGGGATGCGCAGGAGTATCAGGATGAGATTGGACACGGCACCCACGCCCTTGGTCTCCTCCTTAAGGTTGCCACCTGCGCTGAGATTTATATAGCCAGAATCGCAAACCAAGCAACGCTAGGTCGCGACAGCTATAGCGCCATCTCAAAGGTAAGTCTGACAACAGCATTGCGCATGTCATATAGCACGGATCGAGGTTGGGGATGTGCAACTTTCTCGGGCCCCTTGACTAACACTATGCAAGGCCATCAACCACGCCGTATCTGTGTGGGAAGTGGATGTTATATCGATGTCTTTTGGAATCCGGGAATTCAATGAGGATATGAAAAAAGCAATACTGAATGCACAATGTAAGCAAACACTGATGTTCGCGGCAGCGTCAAACGACGGGGCAAACCACGGTCGAGCTTTCCCAGCCAAAGATCACAAGGTCTTTTGCATACACTCATCCGATGGGAACGGGAACCCATCCCGCTTTAATCCGAATCCTGAAGAAGACGATGTGAACTTCTGCCTCCTCGGGGAGAATGTTGAGTCCCACTGGCCAGTCGGTACGAATGGCCACAACAGTGACTGTCGCGTCATGTCCGGGACATCGGTAGCGACGCCTATCGCCGCCGGGCTTGCTGCTTCGCTCCTCTCTCTTGTGAGGCAGCAAGAGCAGGATTCGCCTGCCGATTCCGACAGACTAGGCAGGTGGCTGAAGGATTTTGACTCTATGAAAGCTGTGCTCAAGAGCACGACGAAAGGCAAGAGAGGCGCTGGTTACGACTACATCCTGCCACACTTACTGTCGAGCATGGGATCATCAAGGAGGGATATATATACCAGAATCAAGCAAATCAGGGGTGACATGCTTCAGTAAACACCAAGAAGGAAAATGGTCATTTGAACAGAAATCCTAATCATATGTTGACAAAGAGAAAGCCTGCTGTGATCGTATCCGTCAAAATATCCAGCCTGGATCATGCAGGAATGCAGTACACGCTCTCGCCTTCAGTGGGATCACTAACAAAACTAGCGTTTGCACTAGAGGAGCCATCCACATTGTCCATCAGACAAGCTTCCTGTTCGCTGTCATCTGTCTCTTCCCCAGTCGTCAAGAATGCACCCTTTGTATAATCTTCTGCCTCCAACTTTCTTCTAAGTCCAAACTTGAGCCGCTTCACGCGAAACGCGAAAACGAATTCGGACTCTCTCTTGAACTCGGTATCGTCATCACTCCCCCTCGTCCAGTGGCCTTTTGGGCCGATGGTCAGGCCGAGAGGGGCCACGTTGATGCCGATATTTGCTTTGACATCCGTGCTGCTCGACGCCGAATACTTGATGTTTGCGCCTTTGACGAGCTTCAAGCCGGTCACGAGGTAGAGCGAGACGGTAGGGGCGAAGCGCTGCTTCGGCTCTTTCAAGTAGGCCTGCACAGCGGGTGCTTTGATTGCTTCTTTAACATACTGTGGCTCTGGGTCGAATGATAATGTTGTCATGGCATCAAACGCAAAGACGCTCGACGCTTGGCTGGAATGATCGGCACTGGCTTCAGGACCAAGACCGAGTCGTAGGAATTGTGCATAGACGCCAAGACCCAGACCCGTTTCGGCCGAGACTGTTTTCCTCCAAGCGGTCTCTACAATAGGAGAAGGGTCCTGTGCCAGAGGGATATTGTGCGTGACATTGAGAGGATACTGGGGCGTCGCTGTGGACCGGAGTATGGAGCCCAGCCGTAACGGACCAGCGGGGGGCGCCTGAATGAACTCAGTGGTGGGACAGAGGAAGTAAGTCTTTGTGAAAGTCGCCATGGCTAAGTGAGATTGTGAACCCGATCGTAGATGGTTTCCCTCCTTTCGTCTGTTTTTGGACTTTGGGGAAGACTCGCTTATTTCAATGGAAGCTCCGAGTGTATTTGCTACGTCCAGCTGTTGAACTGCGGCGAAAGCCAGCCATTATCAATAAGTTTGCAAGTCAACCTCAACCTCCTGGGTGGCAGGTTTGTGATGATGATGATGGGTTCCATTAGCGCGCGCTTGAAAGCAGGGTCTGCTGGCGACAGTGCCTAATCTCAGACCATCGGCCGCCCCGCTCCTCCTGCCGAGCCCCTCACACGGGTCTTCCCGCTGGGATCAGGCCAATGATGGCGTGGCCTGGATGCAACACCACTGTAAGCCGTTGGTTGCTGCCGCTCGAGGCAGGTGATGGGACGCCGCCGATGCAATTGGGTCTTTGAGCTGTATGACCAACAGCGACACCACCTCGTAGGCCTCAAGGCAGAAAGAAGGCTGGCAACTTTGACTGTCGCAAGCCACACAAGGAATACTCCATAATCCGAAATCGTGAGCCTCTAGCACGGGACCAAGCCCTCGCTGCCTGTCTGTCTTGACCGTCATGGCACAGTCTGCCCCCATGGATCTGGATAAGCCAGAGGACGTCTTTCTCAAGGACAACTCCGGCCCTACGATTGCCGAGCATGCGCTGAAATGCACCGAGCTCTTCCGGAAGCATATGGCTACGCCCGACATTGTCCCTGATCCAACAATACTGGATGACCAGCTAGCGAGGTTCACGTTATGGGCTTCCAACATGGACGTCTTTGGGCCGCCGAACATCTCTCTGGATTTCAGGCTCAGGTACAGTCCGAATATTGTCGATATTCTTCACCAGCTTCTAGACGTGATCTACAGCTCTCTCATGGAGTGTGAGTAGATCGAACACTACTCAATGTGTTCCCAGATGATGGTTTTTAACGGTTATTTCTGCTATAGTGAAACCGATCGTCGAGTCACCACCGACTCCGAGCAGGAAGAAACGGCGCATATCCATTTCAGGCCAAGTGTGCGTGGTCGAGAGTGACGATAACGCCAGCGACATAGACAGTGACGAAGACCAAGCCGACAAAAACACTACCCTCCTCACATACACTATCAATGGCACTGTGACGCGACTCTTTCGATTGTCCAATGCGATTCGAAAGTCCGCAAAGGCCTCGAGAGCACAAAAGCTAAAGGACTACCAGGTGGATGATGACACACAACGTGCTATTGATGAGCTGCGCTTGTACACCGACTGCTACATTCGCTTCCGATTCCCCGAGGCCCCGGAGTCGCTTCGCTGCGCCCTGATCGAAGCAAATGCGCTGCGGCTTCGGCGGCTGTCTTATCAGAGGCTGCATCGGAGACGGGTTGCGTTGAGCATTGAACGCCCACAGGCAGGTCAAATGGAAATGCCGCTGCCTAAAATTCCGGAGAAGCCAAGAACCGTGCGGTTCGCTCCAGAGGCAACCCCAAAGATCAAAGTCAGCAACGAGGAACCTAGTCGGCAGGACTACCCACCCGCTCCGTTGACTTATGCTACCACCGCTCGGCAGACTGAGATCGGGGCGCTGTATGCAAAGTCCACAACGGAGGTTCCCCGAGCAAAATCCGTGTTAGTGAACAACGAGCTGTCTTTCCCACCCATTCCGCAACAAAATGAATGCCCTTACTGTGGAGTGATCATTGAGTTTAAGGGTTCTAATAAATACAACATCTGGAGGTGCGCAAATCTCCTCTTATATTGCGGTGTGAAGACTAACTGCCAACAGAACCCATGTTATTAGGGATCTAGAGCCATTCATTTGTCTCTCCGCTGCATGTACGGATTCATGTCGACAGGGTCACGATCCATTGACTTTTGAAACATCCAAGGCGTGGATGAGCCATATGCAGAACTCGCACGGCCTTGCGTGGGAATGCAGAGCTCCTTCTCACGAACCTATGATCTTCAGAGACGAGATTCAATTCCAGAAGCACTCTTGCGATGAACACGGTGTTCCCGAGGCTCACGTCCGGACATTGAGTGAAGCAGCGCGGAGGCCATTCCAGGACAAGATACACGAGTGTCCTTTTGGTGACGACTTTGTCCCATCAGAAGAGGCCGACCGTTATGGAATTTTCTCCTATGACGATCTGCATTCTCACGTTGCCGCACACATGAAGGAGCTTGCTCTACTTGCACTGCAGAAGCTTCCTACTGACGGCGAGACAGAGGCCAGTGACTTAGCCAGTGACATATTAATTGGAGATGATGGCGGTGCAAAATTACGTGGGTCTATGTGCAGTATCATGGCCGGTGATGAATTGAACTTCTCAGATACTGCCGGAGACGACCAGGCTAGCGATCTTAAGGAGGGCATTACTTCGTCGATTAAAAAACTCGATCTTGAAGATATTCGTCAACCACCAGAACTCGATGCACTATACCTTGCGATTCAATGCGACGATGTGGAACGAGTTCGGGCTTTAATGCACCTCGTCACTGGAAGCGACAGGTCTCGTGGCAAGAAGCCTCTTCATTACGCTGCTCTTTACCGCAAGGAGGATACAATGAAGCTTTTGCTAGAATATTCTGATCACGAGGCGATTTGTGCCAAAGACGAAAACGGCCTGACGCCACTACACTACGCGGCAAGAGGAGGTTTTGTGGAAGGCATTGGCTTGCTGGTTCAGGCTGGGGCCTCGATCAATATTCCCGACGATTATGGATTCACGCCACTACTATGGGCTGCTGTCAGCGGACACTTGGACGCAATCTACAAGCTGGAATCAGCTGGGGTTGACCCGGTGGACAAGTTCGACAATACACGGGGTACGTCTGCTGCGGAATGGGCAATCAGTGTTGGCCAGCACCGCCTGTCTATGCTTTTCATCAAGTCAAGGCCATCGCTACCGAGAGTCTCCGTGGCTTCCCTGATGAACCAAGCGGCTGCTCAGGGCATGGTGGATGTAGTCGACCTCCTCCTTTTAGAGGGTGCCTCTCCAAACGAGCGAGATCTCGACGGGTGGTCCGCCATACACTGGGCTGTTGAAGGACCAGCATCATATACCGAGCCCGCAAGTAACACAACAGAGATTCTCATAAAGTTGATCATGCAATCTGGGGGCGATGTGGATGCTGTGAGCTCATATGGAACTTCACCATTGCACTGTGCTGCAGGCATTGGTGTACGTCGAATCCATCAGCTTCTCAGGTACGGGCCAGATCTGACTAGCACAACATGTCATGGCTGGACAACGATGCACCACGTTGCCTATCTAGGGAACCATGCTATCATATCGCTGATCGACAGCCACCACAGTCCAAACGAAGGGAGAGAACGACTCATTCTTTCGCAGGACAATCACGGCTGGTCTGCACTGCACCTTGCCGTTCTTGGAAGGCATCTGGATACGGTCAGAGAGCTCCTCCGCCTACCTCTTGGGGACCGGTTTCTCGTCCAGCGAGACGACACCGGCCGCACAGCAGAAGATTGGCTCGACATTGAGCTCGGGAGTCATAGTTATGCGAAACTCAGCAATTTGGCATACAGCAAGTCTCGCTGTTGCAGGCCAGTCACTGGACTACGAAAAGCGGCACGGGAGAATAATATAGACCTGGCCGAACTTCTCTTGGACCAGGGTCATCATATCGATGGTATCGACCCTGGACGGAGAACTGCACTGTATTATGCTGCGAGTAAAGGTCACCTGCGGATCGTAGAATTGTTGTTAAGCAAGGGTGCGGATCCCAACATCCTGCCAGTGGGGCGGCAGATGTGGGAACTATTTGTCTATGACTCTGAAATACTGCAACAACTTCGGCGGTACGGGTACAGCAAGCCAGTTCACGACGCCGAGAAAGACGGCCAGATCAGATTGATGTTGCACAATGTCGTTTCTATGAAGTCGCTTTCGCAACTCGATGATTCGCCGCGGCCGATAAGGCCCAATCTACAGGCCCAGAACACGTCTGCTCCATCTGACACTCACAGCCAAGCCAAGGCAGGGTCAAGAAGCGAACAACCTCGATCTCGGGTTTCAAGCTTGTGGAAGCGACTCCGAGGCTAAGATATGTCTTGAAGGCACATGGGTCGACCCAGCGAGTGTTAGTTTAGCCGCCGCGGCGCCATGCAATAACGGTTAGGAAAGCCTGTTTTAGTTTCAACAGGAAGCGGTGCAGCTCTACCATCGACCACGGCTAGATATATACATAAATTAATTAGAAAGCTAAATTAGAGTCCGATAGTACAAGCGTCAACAATCGACCAAATCCTTCTGTTATAGCAGCTTGCAGTATCGCACCGATGTGCGAGACCAGTTCAAAGCAGAATTTCCTCCAGCGTTTCACTGACATAGTTACTGATGTTAAGAGTTTGCCTGAGCCTCTGTTGCAGACCCACGGGATCTAACAGCCCGTATTGCTTGCCAATGATGATACACTCAACAAGAGCCTTGAAGGCGCGCCTTTGGGCCATCTCTGGCTGTTGCGATATCGAAATACTCATGGTCTCCGGGATTGCTTGGGCAATGAGCCATTCATGAAGCGTATGGTCTCGTTGACAGAGTATCAGGCACGACGCGGGTATCATACTTAAGAAGTGGTCCTTGGCTACGTCCTTGGAGCAGCGCGCGATGAACTGCAGGATGGCGGTTACGAACAGCAGCAGTTTGTGAGAATCGCGCGTTTTGCCAATGGTCTCAAGCTCATCAGCGCACGCATGAGTCGCGTCACTGAAGAGCCGCTCCTCATCGGCGGTACCGACGTAGCCTTCATAGTACTCTGCGATGACTGTCGCAAAGTAATCGATCGGGCGAGGCTCCTTGGTGTCGATGATGGCGAAGTGCGTGCTGAATAGCACGACGGTCCGAGCCGCGCTCTCAGACCTTCTTCCACCGCGGATGCAGCCGTCGAACTCGACGAGGAACTCCCGGACGCCGTAGTGCAAGAACTCCCCCCGGTCTCTGTGGTACGCCAGAACAGCAAACTGGGCGAACGTGCGTGCCGAGATGTCGACGCCTGGCCACCATCCCTTTTCGGCCGAGGCCAGTATGACGCTCGAGCCGACGAGGACGCCGATCACCAGCAGAGCCTCGAGGTCGCCAGTGGAGACCACGCGGAACACCTGGACCGAGAGGTCCGTCATGATGGCGAGGTTCTTGGCGTCTTCTGCCTGGACCAGTTGGGTGCCAAAGTCGATGTAGGCTTGAGCCCAGTTCCGCAGCCTCGCAATCCTGTTGTTCCTGACGAGGTCCTGGAGCACGTGCATCACTTCCCAGCGACCGATAGAGGAGTGCTCGAGATAGAACTTGAAAAGTTTGACGATAGGTTGGAATTGGAACGATAGGGTGAGCGTCTTGATCGTGAGCCCGACGAGGCGCGAAGATTCCTCGTACCTGGCCGCGAAGAGCTGCTCTTGCAACCCAAGCAGCTGTTCTGCCCTCTCTTCCACGGTCCTCGTCGGCTGGCTCCGCTGGTCCGTGCCGACGATAGGCAAGTCAGCAACGCTCGCTCCATGCTCCAGGAGTAGCTGGACGATTTCTTTAGAGTTGGCCTGGATGGCTCGTATCAGTGGTGTGTCGCCGTAGCTCGCCTTGGCTTCGATCGGGGCGGAATGTTCAAGCAGAAGAGACACAATCTCTTTGTGTCCTCCCGTGACCGCTATATGCAGCGGTGTCAGATTGCTCCGGTCTTTGGAGCTCGCGGGGGCTCCGTGCTTGAGCAACAGCTCGACGATGTCCTTGTGACCCCGGGTAGCGGCCCAGAACAGTGGCGTCCGACCGTAGTTATCTTTCCGTGCAACGAGTCTGTGGCGGGAGGTATGCTTCGCGGCGTCTTGCTCTAGCAGCACCCTGGTCCAAGCTGGAACGCCCAGGTACGAGGCGAGATGCAGCAGTGAAAACGAGGGCGGTGTTCCACCATACTGCTCCCTGTCCCAGTAGAACTTCCACCAGTCCTCCCTGACCGGAGCCTCAGGCTTGAAGAATGAACGCGTGAACATGGAACGGTCACCGACCAGTTCGTGTGCGCGCTGCAAGTGGTAGGGCCAGTAAAGACAGGCATAGGTCAGGAGGGGCTTTTTGAGGGACTGCTCGCTGATGCTCCCTGAGGAAACATAGCCGTTCTCGATCAGCAACAGACAGGCGTCCATGAGTGTGCGGTGGGTGGCCGGACCCATGCGGAACATGCTGATTTCTTCGAGATCATCAACCTGATCGCTCTGGAAAAACTCTTTGGCGGACTCGTGCACAAGGTTGGCTACGTCCCCATCGACTTTGACCAGAAGCCCGCAGGAGTTGAGCCGATCCCGTGTGGCCTCGGCGGCGGTACGGTCGACAGACGGAGCAATCTTGGCTGCCACACACAGCTCGTCGATTGTTAGGGGCCTTGCAGCAAGCACAAGCCACTGAAGGATGGGAATAAGCTGTTCCTTATCCTCAACTTGCTGCAGCAGCCGCTGGTAAACGCCGCCTAGGCCTTTGGGCAATCGGTGGAGAATATCCTGGATCTTTTGCCAACTCCGCCCCTTGAGCTCATCCGCGACGAAACCGACCCAGAGAAAGGTGCCATCGGCGCCGGCCACCAAGGCCTGCCGCACTTGTGTTAGTTGGTCCTCTGACAGGGTTTGATCCGAGGCGATCTCTGAAACCTTGGATGCAATGTATCTCTCTACATCCTTGGCTACCTCTATGTCTGATTCGTCCAACCTGATCCGGGGGTAATGACCTAGTTTGCTCTCCAGTAGTGCTGGCTGGGAGCGCGAGAGAAGAATGAGTCTTAGGTTTGACCTTGTATTTCTCGCATTTTGAGATAGATAGTTCCTTAAAGCATCCAGGAGCTGTTGGAGCGACCCCCTTTCACACTCATCCAGGCCGTCCAGCACACAGGTGATAGTGCTTGATGCGGTCTCGCGAAGCAGGAAGAGAAAGACCCTCCATAGGGTTACAAAATTAGATATTGTGTATTTTATGGTTTCAGAGCCGTCGAAATAGCTCTTGACGTGCTGCGCCAGATGAGGCTCGGCGGTGATCCACTGGTGTATGATTCCTCTCATGATGGTAACCGCCGAGTTCCTGTTCTTGTCACGGTTGCTGCAGAAATAGTAAAGAAGGATCCCCCCCGTTGGATCTTGTTCTGGTTGTAGCAGCTCGGTTAGATAGATGGCGAGCATTGTCTTCCCCTTCCCGGGACCGCCCGAGACCCAGAGCAGAGGCGGGCTGTCGCCAGCGGCCCATCGTTGGTAGTTTGCGTGTCGTGTGAGCCACTCGCATGTGCCATCAGCTCTCCGTCCTTTCAGGGCGATCAAAGAGCTGCGGTCCACCTCGGGCCTGGTCAATAGTAGGGCATCAAGCACGGTGGATGCTGCTGCTCGGGTTTCGATCTCCCGCGCCACCGGCTTTGCGGCGGTGGGCATCGACATTATGAGCTCTCTGGCGTACGCTGCAGCTGCAGCGGCGGCGTAGCCTTGCCATTCGCCAGTAAGGGACGAACCGGAATAACCGCATATTCCTCTGATGACCTGGATCCGGCCACTGTCGGGCAGACCAAACGCTTCGGTCTCGAAGCAGAGAATGCCGTAGTCCGCTGCCAGGATGTCCCGAGTCTCGCAGTCTCTCAATGGATGACGACTGGATGCAACAAGCCCGTAATGGACCTTGGGCAACCGGTCTGCGCTTGCCTGCCAGGTGCAAGTACGGCGCCGGTTTCGCTCACTTCTGCCATCCAAGCTCTTTGCGTCCCCATCCCCGCCTTGCCCACCGACCGTATTGTTCCTCTCCAGCTCGGGCGGGGCGAATGTTGTAGGATGTTTATTCATGATGGTGTTCATGTAAGTCCGCATGTGACTGCTACCAAGAATCGAGTTCATCTCCACTTTCCGCGTCGCGGTCAACAGAGTGGAGGATGGCTTTTCAAACAAGCCCTCAGAGCGGCCATTGCCCGCATCGTCATCGTTCCAGTGCACCTTGCCCCCCTCGTACGGCACCAGACCAGAGCGACCTGGCCCTGGCCTTCCCACAACTACATCTCCAAGGGAAATGTTCTCCTTCGTGTACGGAACGCCTCCGCCTAATCCGATCAGGAGAATAAACCGGATGGACCTGAAGGCCACACGGACCTGCTCAACGGTTTCCACAGCTGAGCCGGTTCCTTGATTCCCGGGGGATGGATGTGCGAGCACAACGTCGTAGCCATTAAGTCTGCCAAAGACAAACTTGATATCGCCAGTCATATCCAGGTCCGAGGGCGCGTCGGGATGGACGGAGTCTAGCATCGCCTCGGCAGCAGTTGCCACCAAGGGCAGGGCACAGACCCATCCGACGATATAGTCGTCTCGCGATGCCATTGCTTGTTTGCTGGTTTATGGAGGCTGGTATGAAAGCTGCCGATTCATCATCGACAAAGACTGAAGCGCAGGAGGGCAAGATAACGGCCCCATCGCAATATCAGATCTGTTGCAAGGCTGTTTGACACATTTAGAAGGAACCGTTTCAGAGTTGCAGTGTACCACACGGCTCATCAAGGCGCTTAGGCGACCATCTTGATTCGCCTGTTGGTTCGGTCAAGCACCTAAGCCCCCCGACCAACCCCAACCTCAACCCCACCGTGTTGCACGGAAATGGCTGGCGTCCACGGAGCCAAACTTGGCCATGTTGCTATAGTTGGCGTAGATGCTGATTGCGTTATAACTTTCGAGGGTAGCTGAGTCCTTAGAGATGACTTCTCTGACCCCAGATAAGGGCAGTTCTTTAAAGAAGTATGTAACCTCGAGAGCCGGCCGGCCTTCTGCTGTTCCTGTACCATAAACTAGAACCGATCTTGAACTGACTGGAGGTACTTGTTGTCTGTCTCTAAGATCTTTAATAACGACTTGTTGTCGAGGCTGTGGGCAATAAAGACTAGCGGTCGAGAAGATGTATTAGAATAGGCTTGGTTAGTTGATAGGTTGTTTAAGAGGTTCGCAGTATAATTAATTAGTCTAACGTGCACGATAAGCTTG